>BGPR01002524.1:96816-173635 GCA_013235015.1 Araneus ventricosus | reverse complement strand
TTAATTCAATAAATCAATGATAATTTGTGAAAAAACTAACTTTTTTATAAAAAAAATTGAAACATTTTCCATCTTTTTACTAAATATAGAACTCGCACTTTAAAGAAACCTATATCGCTTTTTTCTTAATGATGAAATTAACGTTTATAAACAAAATTAAACCTAAAAAAACTGTCCATGTTTGTTGAAAAATAATAACTTACATTTTGTCCCATTTTAAAAGTAATTACTTTTGAAACCTAATTTCATAATTTATTCTACTAGCAAAACGTAGTTATTAGCGAAATCCTCTCTCTCTTTGATTTCAAATCATGTTATCAACACAAAATTTTAAAAATTATTGAAATCAAGAAAAGAGTTTAAAATAAATCATATGCGCGTTCTATTAGCGAAATCTACCTTCTCCTCTTGTAGGCGAGCTGGCCGTGTGGTTTAGATGTCAGGCTACCAAGCGGTAGGTCGCGAGTTCTATTCCGAGTTTGTGTTCGTACTCTGTTTTTGCTATAATTTGCAATGAGTTTGACGTGGCAAGCTTGCTGCAATTTCGTCGCATGGTGACTTCGAAGCTTGCGTTAACTTGTTTCAAGATTGCACTCTTATCATGTCAAACTTGTTGCAAACTAAAATTGCTATCTGGGCATTGATTTACCGGATGACGTTAAAACCTCAAAAGCAGACAAAATGGAATATCGTCATCTTTTTCCTGGACCCTCCAAGTAACAACTTCAAGTTAAATTTTGGATTACCAGCTCGGATATAAAATTCCAAACTTTAAATAAAGATCAACTCATGAGATTTGATTACTCGCTTAGTTGGCTTAAAACATTTCATATAGAAAAATATCGTATTAAAATAGTGGTAAATGTTTAATAAATACGTCTATGCACATTTGAAAACTATCTTAGGAAAATGAATACACACGTCAAAGATTTTAAGGCACATTTGTACACGCAATACTTATTAAATTATTTCGTAAAATAATTTTCAGTCTCTGAAATCAGCCTCATATCGGAGTAAAGTCTGGGATAAATGCGCTTTTTTCAATTGATGGAATGTTCATGTATTGTGCTGAATGTAGTTTCTTTTATTAGAAAACATCATTGTGTAACGTGCCAGTTTAAGAAAATAAGTTGCTCGGAAAATATGATAAATGCAAAACAAAAACATTTGTAACATTTAAAATTAATTGTAATTATGCTAACATGATTCTTTATTATTATTTAAATGACTCCTTTACCATAGAATGCATATTTTTCTCAATGTATCATCTTCTAACAATATTCTAGGAATATATGAAAAAGAAATATCCGTCGTATTGAATTTTATGGCAAGTGCTGCAGCTAGAGTGTCAACATTCATTCTGGATTTTTTAAAGGTAAAAAATCATTAACAATAGAAGAAAAAAAACCTTCCAACTGCTTCATTAGTTCCCGGGCAACACAAAGTAAATTGAGCAAGAATAAAAAAAATCACATAGAATATGTTCATTTTTTGATAGGCTAAATTTTTCACCCATCTTTTATCGATTTAAACGTGTTTATTTGCCGATTGCACAAATTTTCAGAATTTAAATATATATTGAGACACCTAATTTCAAATATCGAAAAGGAGGACACTTTTCGACTTACTGTTTACTCCTTTAATGAGAACTGTCCTCATTAAAGGAGGACAATTGGTCACATCATGTAACAGTAGAATGTCACATTTCTAAATGAATAAAAATAATATAATACAGTAAGACCTTTACACAGCAGTTCCCTCTATACTTCGAATGAAAATTGTCGAATCGGAGGGATGTCTGCAATAAAGGATTTTACAATTTGGAAATTCAAAATACATATTTAAACAAAAATTATGTCGCCTTTTGTATTAAGGCAAATTTTAGAAATCATCTAATGAAGAAGGTACTTTATTCGAAAATCTCTAAGTTTCTTTTGAAAAAAATAAAATAAAATTGATGTTTCATAAGGTCTTTCGGCTTTTTCGGAGGTAACTTTCTATATAAAGAGTAAAACTATCGACAACTGATTTTAACTGTCTCTTGTACGAAGTATATAAAATTGGATGGCAAAATAACTTGGGGATTTTTGGATTTGCAGAATTTTTAGAACATCTCCGGAAAGGCTGGATAAATCCTCTTTTAACTTCGGCCATGTAAAGAATACGCTTGAACTCACTTTTCACAGTGAAGATTCTGTCTATTGATGAAGATGAAAATGGTATGGGAGCCACCCCGTTTCACAGAAAGCTGATAATGATTTGCAACTTTCGTCAATGGTTGTGTTTGATGTCCGCCATATTTACATGCATTTTCGTAAAAATAGCACAAGTATTCTGGAAGATATTTTAGAGTTCCACTATGTAGCCTGACAATCTTGTGATATCCAGAGATTCAATCTTCAAGGAAGAAGAAAATTGAATATGCAGAATATTGACGAAAGGATACGTCTAAAAGCGGCTGCATCTCCAGTGAAATTCCTCTGTTCTTTTTCCCACTACAGTAATATATTAGTTGACATGTCAATTGTACACATGTTTCCCAGTTTTAGTTAAATTATTTGTTCAATGTTTAATAATTAGTAATTTGTTTCAATAATTAAAAGTTTTCCTAATTATTAATGGAGTCAACTTCTTGTGGTGTCAAATGATGTTTTGGAGTTGAGGCCTCTCCTGACCATCTCACGATGGTAACCCTCATTCATTTCAATATAAAGGTTTTCTTTAGAAATAACCTGAAATTTTCCCTTATGCAATTTTTGCTTATAACATACAGAGTTTTCAACCAAATCATACGAAATTGGCAGAATATGTCACAAAATGCCAGAAAAGCATTATATAGCAAATATGGAGACGTTTGAATTGCAGCGAGACGAATTTCGTTTGTTTTCTAAGTGTCATCCCGTACAATTCTGCGTGTTAGACACTATCTAATATTTCTGTCTCATGGTTATTTGAATGCAGCAAAGAAAGGAAGGATTATTCTTCTTTCCAGAATCAAATCAGATTTTTTCTTCTCATCAGATGGCAGATGCCATCCATTTTTGGTTTATAGTCTACATTCAATCCATTTGTTACAAAAATACCTCCGGTAATGAAGCTCAATGATGAGGGTTTTTCCACAAATTGATAATTTTTAAACTTGATTCTTCGAACAGTAATATGAAATGTCGATATCGTTCTGAATCTGAATGATATTCAACCGGCAATTTTATGTAAGTTGCCCTATATTTCTGGCTTTGAAATTATTAAAAATATATTATGCTACATTTCGCATATATGCGCAGTTAAAAAATTATTTAGTGCAAGTACGTATATGAAACGATTGGTGTTAAAAAGAGACTTTTGGCATCTGGCACAGAATTTCTATACTGATATTAAAAGGGCTCTTCTGGGAAGATGCCTTCTTCTAACATCGCATGGAAACTTTAATGCTGTACCAAAAGGTGCCTGTGTATGGTAGAAACATTTTTTTTTACTCAAAAGATGCATTCACCTTCATCAAATGTTAAAAAAATAAAAAAAAAGTAATTTCCGCCGAGAATACAGAAATCCCTTTTAGACATCAATCGATTAATATTTCTTCTAATATTCAAAGTATTTACATCAAATGCTTCTCTATTGAAATGCTTGTCTATTGTTTTGTCAAGTATTTTTAATTTTCGTAAAATTTGATGAAAACTCGGTATGTTATAAGCAAAAAAACATGCATAAATATTTGAGATTTTATAAGAAAACCTTTATGTCTTCCGAATGTGTGGGCTACCTTTTTTATCGAAATATATGTAAGTATTGCACACAGGATACAAAACCATTGATGAAAGTTTCAAATCCAAATTTGTTTCCTATGAAACGGGTTGATCCTAATGTTTCGAAAAAGTGTGCAAATCTAAAAGTGGTCACTTTGTTTTGTCACCCACCTGCACAAAGAGAAAGTGTTGTGATTCGAGATTTTAATATGTCACCTCGTTATTTTGATGAATTTCCACGATTCAGACATCTTCGAGTCCGAAAGTGCTGACTTATATCTGTCTGTCATTGCCAAATTTCTCTTATGTTGTTTATTTATAACATGCAGAGTTTTACGCCAAATTTTGTAAAACTTAGAGGAACAAAATGATGAGGGGTTGGCCTCAAACCAATATTTTTTAAACTTTAACATTCGAATTGCAATATTGAATTTTATAAAAGTTGAATATCCTGAGTACCCACTACAACTTATAAATTAAATACATAATTAAAATTAGAATTCGAAGATTAATATTCGAAAATTGAATTTTAAAAAAAGATTTGTGGGAAACCCCTATCATTTTGTTTATCATAGAGAACAACAGAAATTCTGCTGATTGCATTGTCTACAACTTTCTAAATATTAAAGGTATTCAACTCTGGAATTTTTATATGGGCTGTCTTAGATATCTAGCCTCCACGTTATGAAAGGAAAAAAATTATGCTATTTTTCGCACATGCGAAATTTAAATGTATTTACTACAAATACTCAAATTTCCTCAAATATTCAAGGCATTTACTTCAAATTTTAATACAAAGTGTCTCTAATATATTGTAGAGTATTCTGTAAGTTTAATTAAATTAGGCGTAAAATTATGCATGTTATAAGCAAAAAACATGCGAAAAATTGTGAATGTTTTATAGAAACATTTATGTCTTCTCGATAATTCAAGATCTTTTTATAAAAATTCTTGTAAACAATGTCCATAAGGAGAAAAAAGGATTGATGAATGTTTCAAAACATTATCAGCTTTCTGTGAAACGGGATGCGCCAAAATAATTTTCGTATTCATCAAATTGTGGACCGTCCCCTAAAAGTCCTCGTGAGTTCCCTCGATTTTACGTTCCACAATTCTCCAGAGACTGATTGTGAACCATTGCATTAAAATTAACTCCAAACGTTTCCAATTTCACGAATCTTGCAAAACATTTGGCAGTTGTGTAACCAAAAGCAGTAGTTCAATGTGGTAGTACATATTCGACATGAAATAGAGCATTCAATGCAATATCCCACTAATTTTTATTTGATGCTTACACTACTTTAAAAAAGAAAACTTATTTCTTAAAAAAGAACAATCTATTTCAAAGATAGCATCTGGGAGTATAGCTTTTCACTGACACTCGGAAATAACAAACTGGTCGTTCAACACCAAAATAAATATTGATTTAACCATTTTCTTGGTCTTCAAACTTGTTGTATCCAGTTCACCACATTAAACTTCTAGAATAATGGAAACTTACAAATAATGAACTTTCATTCTCTCACCTAAATGTTATCAATCAAAATAAGTTTGTTTAAAAATGAGTCTTGTATAGATCAAGTTAAATTTCCTCCTATATCCCCCCTTCTTTTTAAGAAGAGCCAAAATTATCAGCTTCAGTTTCTCCATCAGTATCAAAGTTTTCTTTTCCCTCCTCACCAGTTTTCTTGTTTGCTTTCCTACTTGACGTCAAACGGTTCATATTATTATTAACAAGCAACTATCATATGTCAAAAGTAATATGCATGTAGTTCACATGGTTGATTGTTTTAAATGTCAGTTGTTAATTTGAGATTGCAGAACAATTTTTGCTGGTGAGACAGAATGCCACCAATTTTCTAGATGTAAAATTACTTCCTATCATATAATAAATAGTTCCAAATAAATAAAAAATATAGGTTTTTGTTACATTAAAAGCCTATTCTCAGCTGTGGTGGATTGGCCGGAGGATAGTTTGTTCAGTTGCAAGTGGGCCCCATTGTGCATTAAAGAATTTGGGCTCCCAGAATATTGGAGAAGGAGAAAGAAAAGATCATATTCTAGCAAGTTTCCTGCGCCTCTTCTTAACCAAAGAAACCAAATAGAAAATAATTTATGTTACAAACAATAAACTGTAATAACTCCGACTGAAAAAAGTCGGAGCAACCGTGAGCACTCAGATCTTTATTGATCTCAGGCAGTTCTGGATGCATATTTACAAACCCTACCCTGATAGAACTGAGGCAGGAAACCGGACAATATCATTGGCTCGCTTCGCCGAGAGCCGATGACGTCGTTCTTTGCTCTCGTGTGTGTACTTTTCATTAGTATAATTTCTTGCAGTGTCGAATGTTTTATTTTTTATGATATTTTAAAAAATAATTTCATTTTTAAAAATATTACAACCCACGGAAGAAAGTTTTCTGTGCTCAACTGTGGGAAAACGGAGAAGAAAAGTAGGACAACTCTTGTTTTGTTATGATTGCCGTACGCTACGTGCGAGAGCTGGAAACGACGTCACTGCTCCTCGTAGCCAATGATATTGACTGATTTCCTGCCTCAGTTCTATTAGGGTAGGGTTTGTAAATATGCGTTCCGGATAATGCGGAAGGAAGTGTGGCATTCTATTTGCAAGAGGATTGCACTACTTAGGCAAGGATTGGCTAAAACGCGCACATTTTAGATGACCCATTCCTTTTTTTGTCTTGCAGTTGCATTTTATCGTCTTAAGGCTCATAGACCAGTTCCGGAACAAGTTAATTCGCTTAACTTCTAAAAAGCAAAAAGCCTTCTTCAAATATTTAAAATTCTTACAAAAAGATGAAACAAATCAAATAATTTAAGCATCAAAGGCACATCTCTGTAAAGAACTCACACAATCTCGTCTTACCTTACATTTATTCGTTTGGTACCCTTATTTGACCAGGATTAAATCGTTTTTGGAAGGGTAAAACACTGATTTCCCTCAACACTTTCATGGAGTTTTTTGTGTATGTACAAAGATGTAGTATTACACATCGTATCTGTACGCCCTGTGCCTCCTTTAATATCTTTTGGCTATAGTCAAAAATGTGGTGCCTATGTTATAGTAAAGTATCTATGATCTACGTGTGGAGAACAAATAGAGCAGTATCCAGCGGTGAAATTAGCGTTTTCATCACTAAAACTGAAGGATATATGGAAAAAAAATTGATTACATCAGCCTTCAAATGCTCAGTGTTGCCTTTAAGCAACAGAGTCAATTTTGTCTTCTAAAACCTTGAGGATAAGACAGGAGCTCTATTGCTTGTTGTTGCCGTTAAGATACATATTACATATTGAAATTTTTATTAAATCAATTTACAACATATAGATGGCAGCCTGAGTGCTGATAAAAAATTAAAATAAATTTAAGTTTTTCACTTGAGACGTTTGTTTTTTGCTTAGTTTGTACTCTTGAGAATACCATATTTTATTCTTCAAATATCAAATGAAATTCTTTATCCGATTTATAAGTTCTTAAAATTCGTCTGTGTTTAATATTATAGAATTTTGTCAATGATTTTTTTCTGAAATAAAGCCCAGTGCGGTCAGTTGGTAAAAAAAAACTGCTCTTTTAGTAATAATTCATACTTAATAGAGAATAGGACTTCTTGAGACTAATTTTCTATGTTTTATCCAAGAAATGAAAGTCAAAGAACATTTTTAAGTATTTTTTTTAAAATCGGACTTTTAAGGTAAATGTCTAGATGGGAACACACAAATGATCATTTGTTTGGCTGCAATTTCTGAAACGGTGTCGTCACGAAAGGTGGAACAATGAATCATTTGCCTGTCATTAAGTTTGTTTAGATTTCTTGCTTAAAAACATACCTGTACTGCAATAACTGATTAAAATAAGGAAGACAAAACTTGTTATTAAAAATTCCACACCAAACATTAACCTATCAGCGTACTGAAGTCGAACTTTGACAACATTTCTAGAATTTTCAATCACATAGTAATGCATGTTCTGCCCAGTACATGCTATTACCCGAAAGGGTAATAACATGTACTAGGCTGCTCTGTCCATATTACGCCAGCAACGAACATTCACCAGACCTTTAAGGGATGTATAATAAAGTTTCACAACGAATAACATTTCTCAGTATTCCCTGCCAGTAGTGCCGAGCACCGAATTCGCTCAGGAATTTTATAAAACTTGGCATATATAGATCTGTACAACAACATACAATCTATCCGCGATATCATAGATTTAGAAAATATGGCGAAACAAATCCATGTTTTACTCATTCTATTCTAAACACAGGATAATTCAAAACCAAATTCAAATCTTTAATTTTTTATATTTTTGATTGTCTGTCTCTCTCTTATGAAAAATAGGCTAATAAAAATCCTCGCAAGTGTCAATTATAATGTCTTTGGGTGTCATTGCCTGATGCCCCGATCAGAGGTTCGTCACTAGTTACTCAACACATTCCATTCATACGAAAAAATTTAGTCATTTTATTGTACAATTTTTGAGTGGACACGGTAGATTCCCAGCGTACTTTGTAAGGTTTGGGAGGAGCTTGAACATCAAATGCCCTTGTGGCGCTGTGGGAGATACTTTACACTACGTAGTGAATTGCCCATTCACGGAAAAGTATGCAAAAAAACTAATTTATGATAAAGATAATCTGTCCACAATTTTAAACAGAGAGGAAAATTTAGGTCTCCTTCATTCTATTTATCAGGAGGTTAATAACCTCGTTCCACAGGTTTAGTCCTGTTTTTTTTCTCTTTTTTTCTGCTTGTCAATTTCTGTTAGAATTTAGAGCCGACCAAGTCTGCGGCAGCATGAAACCACGTCATCTAAACTGTCTTGCACATTTTGGTGACCCTCCGGATGGAAGCATCGATGTACGAGAAAGTGTATATATGTATCTATATAAAGAAAAAATAGCACGAGAACATCTCACGGGCCCTCAGCACTATCCTGACAATGGACTCGTCTCCGGGACCAGGGGCAAGGTGTCCCGTAATCAAGAAGAAGAAGTTACTCAACACATCATGATCACAAACTGCGATTTTAAACATAATTTCCTTTTTATTTCAGTTAAGTATTGAGGCACTACAGAAAATCATGTTGTCTTATTTTGAAAAAACAGCTGTAGCATATTTATATATAATATTAATATTTAAAATATGTAATCCTGAGGAATAATACCGTCCTAACCGTTTCCAAATAGATAACACAAAACCACGTCCATTAATTTACCAGATGGCGCTGAAACATCAAAAGCAATACAATATCCTCGTCTTTTTCCTAGTGATAACTTTAACTTTCGTTTACCAGCTCAGATATAAAATCACAAGCTTTAAATACAGATCACCAAAGAAGCATCCATATTAAAACTGTTATTAAGATAAAAAATTTTATATAGAACATTTTTGTATTAAAATAGTGGTAAATGTTTAAAAAACACGTCTATGTGCATCTAAAAAGTATCTTCGGAAAATGAATACAGATGTCAATGATTCTAGGGCACATTCCTTCAAATAATACTTACAAAGTTGTTTCGTAAAAAATTTTTTAGTCTTTCAAATCAGCCCCATACCAGCGTTCAGTCTAGAATAATTAAGTTCTTTGTTGCATAATGTTGCTCAATGCAGTCTTTTTTCTTACATATGCCATGTTTATTTTTTGTATAAACTGCCAGTTTCGGAAAAGAAATTGCGCGAATAATATGGTAAATGGATAACAAAAACATTTCTAACATTTAAAATTCTAATTATGCCTACATACCTATTAATTATTATTTCATTCAGTACTTTTCCATGAAATGAATATTTTTCTCACTGTATCTTCTAACAATATACTGGAAATATATGAACAAGAAATATCATTCATCAGAGCAGCAGAACGTAATTTGAGCAAGAATAAAAACATTTTCTCATGGAATGTGTTCATTTTGCAATAGGCTGAATATTTCCATCCTTTTTATAATTTTTCAGAATTTAAGTGCATATTCAATCTCCTAATTTCAAATATCGAAAAGGAGGATACTTTTACAGATAGGACAGAACTTGCAAATTAAGGACTGTCCTCATTAAATTAAGACAATTGCTCACTTTATTTAAAAGTTGCATGTCACATTTCTAAATAAAACAAAAAGATATAATAAAGTAAAACCTCTGCACAGCAGTCTCTCCACTCTCGAAGGAAAATTGGCGGCTCAGAGTTACGGCTGCAATAAAGGGGTTTGTTGTTTGTAAGTTCAAAATACAAATTTTAAAAAAACCGTTTTTACCGATAACAACAAATTTTATGAAACATCTAATAAAAAATTTACTTTATTCGAAAATATCTACTGTTTTTTCTGTAAAAAGATATAACTGTTGCTTGATAAGGTCTTCAGCTTTTTCAGACATAACTCTCTTTCAATTGAAGAAATAAATCCTAAATTATTTAGAGTGCAATGTTTGAGGAGGCGGAAATAATATCTATTTCCCCTTATATTTGTAAGGCTGAAAATTCATTTTCTGATTGATTGTTGCAATCCATATCAGCAACTTCTTTGTCAGAGACCGAATCAGAGCCTGAAAGGCACAAATGACCGATCCCGGTAGAAGCCAAAGTTCAATTTCATTATCACATTAGGAAAGGAATGATATATTTCGATCTTATTTACAGTGTTGATTTTGAGAGTATGGATTTTTTAAATTTGTCTTTTCCTCATATTCTCTTAATCAAAGGTCTAATGTCAGAGAGTCGAAGACTATGTATTTCGTTGAAGTTGAACGGGCGACCATCCTGCTCGTCAGGGAAGTTTGAGTGGCTGTAATTAGAGGTAATTTTAACACTATGTCTATGGCCCGAAAATTCCTTGCGAAAGAAAAGCCGCAGTTGAAGGGGGATTACCTCTGAGGGAAGATTTACTGCACATCAGATACGTTCTAATATTCCATATCTATTTTTTGTGTTGAATTCTTCTTTGAAGGAACTGCGGTAATGGAATGAGTACATAGAATTTCAGATTTGCCTTTAATTTTCCCCCCGTGTTTTCTATTCCTTTCTTTGCCTGTTTATTTCGCACTGGCGAAGCGATCTAGACGAATTCCGTAAGCTGCGAATCACTGGCATAAATCAGAATAGTTTTAATGCAGAATATCATAAAAATAAATTACCTTCTTTAAACGATGCAATTATAGCATCTGATTAGTAAAAGGAATCGTAATATAGATGAAAAAGAAAAAAAAATAGCATGAGTGCTAGTTCATTAATTAAAATTATTGTACTGATGGCTATTCATGAATGACTGATTAATAGTAACACGAGAGCGCCCGCGGTGTGTCAGCACACCCTAAATCTTTCTATAAAATAGAAATAAATGTTCCAAATTCGCCGTTTTCATATGGCACATGCAGAACATGAGTTTGGAGGCAGGTACTGATGTACCTGAACACTTCAGATTATGGGGGGTGATGGCAGAGAGATTTTTTCAAGAGTGGGGTGTCACTTAACAGTTTTGCCCGAATACCGTTCGGGCGAAAAGAGAATTCCCTGATGTGCCCGAACACAGCTCGGGCATGACATGTTTCTAAGCCTATCTATTGATTTCCCCGTCTATTTCACTGTCATTACTTTGCAACGTTCCTAGTAAACGGCTCTAGCAGTCTAATTATTGTTGGAGAGGAAAACCAGTGTAAACCAGTATTTAGGTCAGGTTGGATTAGGTAAAGTGGTTTTCAGATTCTTCTTTGTCCTGGAATTTAAAATGATCAGAAATTAATAAAATCAATACGTGTAACTGTTTTGACTGCTGATTTGAATATTTAAAATAAATTTGAATACAAAATTATTTATAATAGATGCCCTTATTTTGTGACACAATATGGCAGAAAAAAGAACCTGTTCAGTGTTTAATATTCATTGTAATTCTTTTCTATTTATTCCTTCTTTCGCATAGCAAAATATTTAATTAAGTTTTTCCCACGAAAATTACAAAATTATGTTCTTTACTTATCCAAATATTTTATTTCAAACGCAACTTTCTATTTTTTAATATTTAAGATAAATGAAAATGTTGAATGCATTTCAAATTTCTCGAAAACTTCATTCCAGAAGAATATAATATTGTTTGAGAAATATCTGTTGACAAAAGTGAAATAACGAAATATTGAAAAGACCTTCATAAAGCAGACTTCTATGAAAAATGTAAATTGAAACTAACTTCTTCCAGAATGAGAAAACATTTTTTCGTTATTGAAACGCTTCGATACACACTTTTCTGAATCTGTCCGATTCTTGAAAATTGTTCTTTGTATCTTTTATATAAATATTTGAAATTTGTCTCCTTAAATTTCATGTTTCCTGTCTGTATTTGAAGTATTCAAATAGTTTAGTATAAAACTTTTCATTTTTATGCAAGCAACTGTTAGCAAATACAATACCTTTCTAAAATTAAAAGGAACATTTATTTCAAACAAAAGCAATCAGCATGGTTGACAAATGAATTTTACATTATGAATCTTAAGCCAGTAATCTCGTTCACCTACACGATACGTCATTTTTTGAAGTTTGCTTAGTCGTATAGTGTAGACCAGTGCATCGCAATCATTTTTCAATCGGGTGCCCCTTGATTAGTCTTTTTTTTCTGAGTATCCCCTACTGTCATATTCCCCCAAACCATCCGTCATCATAAAAAGTTTTCATTAATTACGCCAAGGGATTAGGTTATTTTAACTCTCAAGCAACTCTAATGAATTTACTAAAAATTGTAGGATTTATTTTTCACTATACATTGTATTCATTTTTTAAAACAGTATTAGTTCAACTTTGAAACAAATGAAACATCATCGAAATAATTTCGCATTAACTTATGGTTAGAGCTATCAATTACTCAATTACTAGATACAAATCTACTTCCTTTTCCTTAATTCTTGAACAGACTCTCGGACTCGTAGATTTTTAATTTTTCATACGAACTTGAGAAAACGAATTCGAGAATATTCTTATGATTTTTGCCTTCTGCCATTGCCAAGATCAATTTCGCGTATTAATTTGTCCTCAACGTATCCCCAGGTGTACGCGTACCACAGATTGGGAACCTCTGGTGTAGACAATCGATTATGCATTTTGGAAAAGTTTTTTTTTATCCCAAGAGAAATCTTACCCAGAATTTGATTGAGATCCAGAATCGTGGTGTAATGATCAGATACCAAATTTCTATCATCTAGCTCTTCCAGTTTTTGAGCAATCTTGTTCCGATACACAGGAAAAGACAAACAGAAGGACAATCTGCCCTTTCATGGATTCGGTTGAAATACGGTTGAAAGTAAATGGTACCCGGAATAAGGTATTATTTCTATCCTCATCATATTTTGCTTTAAAAATGACAAAATATGAGTAATGTGTCGACTCCATGGCTCCCCTTAAAACTGGCACCCGTGGCATCTACAACCCCTGGCCTCCGAGACATCACGCCCATAGTGAGACGTAAAATACGCACAAACAAGCTAAAAAAATTAAATAGTTCAATTTCGTAGTAGATAGTAGACTTTCCACTTGAAATAGAGAGTTCAATCCACTATTCTACTATCTTTTCTTTAACATTTTCAGTACCTAAAAACGAATACTTCTTTCCCACTTTCTACTTCAAAGATAGGATCCTGAAATATAGCTTTTAATAGACTCTCGGATATTGGAAACTTTTCATTCACCAAAGAAACAAATTTTATCTAGCCAAATTGGTTGGCCTCAAGCCTTTCACATCCATTTGACCACAATCAAGATTTTAAATACTGAAGACGTACGAAAAATTGGCCTTCATTCTGGGACCTGCAACGTTATTGATCAAAACACATATATTTACTTAAAAATAAGCCATGGATTGATCAAGGTTCGTTACTTCCTGTGTCTAACCAGCCTCCGTTTCTTTTTAAAAAGATACAAAATTATCATCTTCATTTCTTCCATTAGTTTCACGTTTTCTTCTCCCTAGACTTAAGCTTCCTCGTTTTCTTCCCTATTTGCAGCGAACGGCTTCATAACATTATTAGCAAATAGCTTTCAAACGTGAAAAATAATATGTATGCAGATAAAATCGTGTATATATATATATGTAACATCAGGTTTTGCCTTTTAAATGAAACAGAGGTCTACCGGGCACTTTTCACCTTTACCATATTATTAAGTATTGCCATGAAAAAAGCGACAGTTGATTTTTTTGCTCTTATATCCCTAACCACTTTGAGTATTCAATTGATTTCATTGAATCTCGTTCAGTTTACTTTCCAGTTTTCAGTGAACTTCTACCGAGACATATTTTCTTTTTCAAGAACTGTCCCGAAAGCAGTTACTCGAACAAAATGATCAAACTATAAGGTGACCAAGCTTCTTACAATGAAAAGTTTATTTTATTTAGTTAAGTCTTGAGGCGATACAGTAAACCATGATCTCTCAGAAATTTAGTTAAAAACAGCAGTAGTATATTTATATATCTGCTAATAAGAAAGAAGAATCTGTGTACGTTTCAACTCGTCAGGTCAGACCGCTGAACCTACAGCTATGTATTTTGGCACAAGCATACTATAGTGATGTTGGGGAAAGTGTACATCGGAACCATATTTTTAATCTTTACTTATTAAAGACTAAGTGTATTTGGTGTTTTTTTTGATAACGTCGGAAAAAATTATACTACGAAAACGATTTCTGAACCAAATAAAAAATTATCTTTTCAATGATACCAATTTATTTGCCATACAGTTTTATTCTCTAATTTTAACATCGTTTTCCCCATTTCAATTTTTGAAATGCATAATCCAGAGGAATATTATCGCCCTAACCGTTTGCAAATACATATCCTGAAACTACATCCAGTAAATTAAAGGATGCCACTGAAAAGTAAAAAGCAGGAAGAAAATGGAATCTCTTCGCCTTTTTCCAGGACCCTTCAATTGATTACTTCAATCCTAAAATTTTGTTTACCAGCCTGGATACAAAATTACAAGCTTTAATTACAGTGAGTAAGGAGCACACATAATTCCGGCATGATGATTTGACGGCTGACCTACAGCGCATTGGTCCCCACAGGGGCCACCACATGCATTTCTGAGCAGAATTAAACTTATAGTGAACAATGAAGATCCATGTAGTCAAAAACTGTGCATATTTAAGAAAGAGTAAAAAAAGTAGCTTTTAAAAAGAAAAGTCAAGAAAATAACTGAATTAATTTGGCCAAATTAAAGTAAACTTATAGAAGAAAATTTAACGATTTAAAAATATTTCTTGTTGATGATTCCGCATGTGACAGTAATAAACACGTCTATGCACATCTAAAAACAATCTTTGAAAAATGAATACAGATTTGAATGATTCTAATGCAAATCTGTTCAAGCAATAATTACTAAATTCTTTCGTAAAAAAATTAACAATCTTACAAATAACCCTCATAACGGCGTTAAATCTAGAATAATTGCGCTATTTTCAATTGATGTATTGTTCATGTACTGTATGTGTACAGGGAGGTGAAATTTGTATAATACCTAGCATGGAATCTGTACGAATTCTTATCGATAGGCGCATTTTCAGTTGATAGTTTTAAATTTATTGACTGGAACTCTAGATAGTTTCAAAAATATCGATTGGAATTATCGATAGTTTTCTAAACTATGGACTGGAAGAACACCTATCGATAGGATCACGGGGAGAAGGAACACTAGTCCTAAGACAAACGAAGAAACGAATGCTTAGAGAACCGAAATCCATCATCGGCAAAATTTTTGGCCTGTCTTGATCTAATAATTTTTGAACCCGGCACAAGCTAGGAACTCAGTTCTGGAGCATACGCCGGAGACACACTCTTCATCCTTGCATCCTTCATCCACTAGTCCTAACCGTCTCCAAAATGTATATCATGAAACAACGTCCATTCATTTAACGGATAGCGCTAAAACCTCAAAAGCTGGACAAAATGGAACCTCATTGTCTTTTACTTGGACCCTGCACGTAAAAACTTCAATTCTAATTTTTGTTTACCAGCACGGATATAAAATTCCATGCTTTAAATAAAAGAAAAGGTAATGTTATTAATGATATTGTAAAAAGTGGCAAGTTCAAAAAATGTTATATAGAAAAATTTTGAATTAAAATAGTGGTTATGCACTAATAAACATGTCTTTGGAAAATGAATACAGATGTGAATGATTCTAAGGCAAATCTGTTCAAGTAATACTTATTAAATTATTTAATAAGCAAATCATGAATCTTTCATGCCAGCGTCATATTTGCGTTAAATCTAGAATAATTGCGCTCTTTTCAATTGATGGAATGCTCATGTATTGTATTCAATGTAGTCTCTTTTATAATAAAAAATAATTATGTAACATGACAGGTGACAGTTTAGGAAAAGAAACTGCACAAATATGACAAAAAATAAGGCGATCCAGTAATTTACAGTGAAAAGGTGGAAAAGGTAAATTTAAAAAAAGTACTGTAAGTAAAAGAAATATTTTATGCAATGCAACAGTTATGCAGAGTGCACTATAACATTGTTACAAATTCGTCTGGTGGGTGGAGGAGAATGCAGTTCAACAAGCAGGATAAAAAAATGCTCTTTATTTGACGAATATTCTAGAAAAGCCAAACGTAGCACAGATAACAAAAGTTCGCAGATTTTTTATAAACTACTGATCCAATCAAGCAGATCACTAATAAAAATCAGTCACAGGACTTTCAATAGCGCTCTATATCTCAGTTCACCAGCGTCAATGCTGACAGAACTGCAACTGACTGACTCATAGTTTGAGACCTTTTTCTTATACCTTTTCCGACTGGAAGTGATGTCACATAGTAATCTCTTGAAGGTCCTTGATATTTTCTGTTTCTAATAGAGATAGGATTAATATCATTTTGTCTCCAAGGTCGCAAAGATTAGCACGTCAATGAAACAACATTATATCTTGTATGCTAAATGCATAAAAAATTGTAACAATTAAAATTGTGAATATACTTGCATGCTATTAATTATCACTGAAATAAGTATTTTTCCATTCGTTGAATGTTTTTCTCATTGTATCATATTCTAACAATGTATTGGAAATCAAACTGAATTTTACGGTAAGTGCTGTAGCAAGAGAATCAACATTCAGTTTTGATTTTTCACATGTCCACAAATTATAACCAAATGAGAAAAAACCCTTTGAACTTCTTCATTAGTTCCCAGTCAGCACAACTTTAATTGAACAAGAATGAAAAATGTTCACATGGAATGTGTTCATTTTTGAAAAGGCTGAATATTTCCACCCATCTTTTATCAATATCAACGTGTTTATTTACCAATTGCATAAATTTTAAGAATTTAATGTATGAGGACTCTTTACGAGGAAGAACAGAACTTAAAGAATAAGGTCTATCCTCCCCAAAAGCAGAACGATTGGTACCTTATCTCATAGTAAACTGTCACATTTTTAAATAAATAAAATAGATATTATAACGTGAAACCTCTATACAGTAGGCCCTTCCCCTTGCATGGAAAATTGCCGGTTCAGAGGGATGGCTGCAGTAAAGTGGTTTCAAGTTTGGAAGTTCAAGTTGAGTGTATTAACGAAACTTATTTCGCTTTTTCTATTAAAGCAAATTTTATGATTCATCTAATAAAAAAGGTAATATATTCGAAAATCTCATTTTTTTAAAGATATAATTGGTTTTTGTTAAGGTCTTTCAGCTTTTGCGAAGATAAGATTCTTTCAATTGAAAAAATAGAATCTGTAATTGTTTATTCAGCAATTTTTGAGGAATATAGAATAATATATGTTTTCCCTTTTGTCTATCGGGCTGAAAATTCATTAGCTAAATGATTGTTGCAACTCATACAAGCAACTTCTGTGTCATGGACCAAATCAGCGCCTAAAAGACACATATAACCGATCCCTGCAGAAGCCGGAGACCACTTTTATTTTCACTTTAGGAAAGGAATGATTAATTTCGATCTGATTTTCGGTGTTGTTTTTGGGCTTATGGAATTGTTTTTTTTTCTTTCCTTGTTTTTCGCTTAATAAGAGGTCCAAGGTCAGAGAGTAGAAGACAATGTATTTCTTTGAAGTTGAATGGGCGACCATACCGGCCGGTGAGATGAGTTTGAGTGGCCCTTCCTAGAGGTTTTATTAACACTTTGTCTTTGACCCAAAAAATTCCATGCGAAACAAACGTGCCGTTGGGGTGGGTCACAGTTTAGTGAAGGTTTACTGTACATCAGACAATTTTTTCCTTCAGCTGAATTCTTCTCTGAAGGAATTGCTGCAGTGATATAAGTGCTTAGAATTTCACAATGCCTGTTAAATTTCTCTGTCTTTATATTCGTTTCTTCTATTCCTTCCTTTTCGTGCTTATTTTGCCGAAGCTATGAGATATAGTCAAATCTCGTAAAGCTGAAAATAACTGTCATAAATTAAATTGGTTACAATGTAGAATGCAATGAAAATGAATTATCTTTAGTTTAATAAATCAAAATATATAGCTTGCAATTAGAAAAAGTAATCATAATTAGGATAAAATGGAAAAAAATTAATAGTATGAGAGCTAGTTTTCTAAGCAAAATTGCAATGCCGTTGGGTGTTTCGAAATAGCTGTTTTCTTTTATTTTCCTCGATAGTAAATTAGATAAAGTAGAATTTAAAAGATAAGATTTTACATGCTTTTCGTTGGCAGTAATTGAGACCATTAAGGAAGACATTAAGTGCGTAGTTAACAACACTAATTAACGTAAATAACAGCAATCGCTAATGGAAATTAATTTAGATATATATATATATATATATACATGCTGAAAGGTATAAATAAAAATGTTATATCACATGTTTACCTGATGTGTTTCGGAACAAGCTTTTGGAATATATTTAGCTTTATGAATATTTATAAAATATCGTTTCGTAAAATTTATTAAATATATTTACTAGTTTGAATTCTTCTACATGGCTATTATGGAGCTAAATGCTGCAGGTTTTGAATGTCTTTAAGAAAAATTACGCATGTGATAAATTTTATTTCAATCAGTGTTTGAAATTACCGCCAAATCTCACACATGTGATATTTAAAAGCTTTGTACGGTATTAAAAGACGAAAACGATCGGGGAAAATTACTTTTAACTTTATCTAGTAAAAATTACAGTACAGTACAGTGCCTCTATTCCTGATTGTCCTGATATCTGGTTAATCCAGAAGAATTGTTTTTAAAGCGCAGAATATACTGATTTTATTGACAGTCTGGTAAGAAAATAATAATGCGCGCATTCTGTTATTAAGCTGTATGAAAATTTGCATTTATGAAAAAACCTGAGATTTTATAGTCTTACCCATCTAAATCTTGTATTATATATATATAAGCATTTTAAAGACAAATTTCGTTTAATCCGTTCTTTTTCTGATCGTGACAGGGTTCAGTTACATCTTTCGGGACTCTACTATAGATACAAACAGAAAGCATTCTAATTGTCAAAAAAGTTTCACCTTGAGATTTTGATGAATCTCCACGATTCTCTCTCCGATTCCGAAAGTTTTGGACTAATATCTATCTGTAAACGCGAGAGCACAATAATGGAACAAGCTGGAGAAATGAAATTTGGTAACAGATCTAGGAACCAAAATTGTAGATTTCGGTCAAATTTCGAAAGGAATCCTTCTGCGGAATATCTGTCTGTCTGTCCGTCGATGTACATATTGACGACTTGCTAGATATGAGAAATTTGATGAATGGGAATAGTCTCTTCAACGAGATTCAGTTTCGTCAAAGACATACTTCAATGAATTCCACAGCGGTCAGAAGCTTAGTAAATAATACAATTAAAAATAATCTTTGATAAAAATTTTATGAATGTTGGAAAGCCATTTCTAAGATAGAACTCATATGCATGTTTAAATGAAGGAATAAAATACTATGGATGTTAAATCTTGTAAAAGATGAACATGGGACAAATATTACCTCCATACGTCTAAAATTCAATAAATCTGGGCAATGAAATTACCTAGAGAGTAATTAGAATCAACCTCAGATATCCTCTGTCGGGGGGAGAAATTTCTATAATTGCTTAGAATGATATCTGTACCAATTCATATAGAAAGCTGGAAAAATTTTATTATAGTATCCGTAGCATCTGGAAGAAACGTTTAGTGGTGATATTTCAAGTGGTTCAAATTTTTGAAAGCAACTGTGTATATAATCGCTCAGATTCAATCACCAATTTTATATTTTCGTGTTCGAAATATGGAAAGAATATATATTATCAAAATATTCGAAAACGATACTTTAATGAATCTTCACGTTTCATAATTCCCAGAATCCAAATAAAAAAATAAAAAAAGCCTTTTTTTGAATTATGTCTTTTCGTCTGTCAGCGAGCACACGAATTCAGCGAGCACAAGCACAATTCAAAACCACAATAAGCGAGATTGATGCGATTTGGTGAATTGTTTTATTACAGGAATTGCAAATGTACAGTCGCGGAAAAAGGATACACCCAGTATTATTTGGTCGCTGTTCATCGCGTATTAAGACAAAAGGTACAAATTTTCAGGAAATAAGGTCTAGTAAAAGGTGTTTTGTTTAAAAGTTTCAAAAGGATCATAAACATATTTATAATAGCACTAACTGCAAAATTTATAATAGAAACAAACATTTTTCTTAAAAAAATGCAACACTACATAAAAAGTTATGCTGGAATACCAAGTTTTATTATCGCAGAAATTTTGTTTCGAAATTATAAGCGAATGAAATTATGAGTTTTTCATGTTAAAGTAAAATTTTGAATTTTTATTGATATCTTGAGAAATAATATAACTATTGACATAGATTTTTAATATATAGTAGTTTGAATTATTCTACACATTTTATACATTTAATTTTCATTTTAAAATAATTTTGAGCACATGAAATATTTTATCAAATTTGGTGTACAAAATTTTTGAATGGCAACCCCTATATATTTTAGCAATAATCGAATCAAATGGCCATTGGAAATGCCTGTGTAAAATCTCAGCATATTCGAACGAGAACTTTTGAAGTTACGTTAAATTGCTTTGATGCGCTGACGAAGTCAGACATCAAGTATGCTCGTGGGTTAATGTGTGGAGAATAATATTCAAAAGCAAGGGTTGATCGACCCAGTAATCCATATGTTAATTTCAGTCTAGATGTTCGTTATGGCAGCAGAAAAGATGAATAAGCTTATGACAGACAAAGGCTCCATTCTTCCCTGTTTTGTAACCACAGAGTTTTGAAAATTGCCACCAAATAAAGGATAATGTTTGGCTTTGATTCTTAATTCTGAAGTGTAGAATATGTATGTTCTTTCAAAATCCGTGAAGCTTTTTAATTTGGAATTTTCTTTTCTTTCTTATGGCATACCATCTTGGAATGAAAATTGCTTACTTCGAATTTTGTTGCTAGATAACACTGTAAGTGATCTCACTGCGTAACACAGATTTACTTTACTATATCTAGACACCACATTTATGACTAAAGCTTTGCGCCGATTTGATGCTATGGGGAGGAAGGGTTTCAAGACAATTGTGGGCAGTCTTTATATTGAAACAATCATCGATGCAAATATGGGTTTAAACTCTTATTTTTTTCGAATTTTTATCTGTTTGCTTTAATATAGGCATTAATTAAATGATAGCGTTGCAATAAGCAAATGGACACTTATTGTTTCCAAGCTATCAATATTTCTATACCCAGTCCGCCACTGATGGATGGAATTCTCTGAGAACTCTTGATGAAAAACATACTGGATCTGTGTCAAATTTTGTACCAAATTGGTCACCAGCGAGAGCAAAAAATGCAAAATGATTTTTGTTTCTATATTTACGAATATGAATTCAGAACGCTGAGGAGAGAAAACTCTCTATGGTTTTCTCTCCGTATTCATTAGATATTTTATAATATATCCAATTGTCTTTATAAAACCCCCAGGAAAATGAAGCTTTAATTGGTTCTTGTCATTAAAATTACACCATAAATAATATGTTAATAGATTGAAGTGACATTCACGTTCACATCAAAAACGTAAATGCGAATGTCAACTAACCACATGTTATCTTATCATAGAACAGTGCTCTGTGACGTAACGACGGACTTCGTTCGCTCAAAATGCGCGGTGGATTAAAACAATTCAGAACAAAATTAGGTGCAACTCATTTGACGAGTTTTAAATTAGCATGAGTTGAGGAATAAAAGTGATGAACGTTTTAAGTGCCAAAAGTGAGAATGTTGTAAAATCGTAACAAGTTTTTCGGTCAACCCGTTAAAGACGTCACACTGGCGAGCTTTTCACAAGCTGGTTTAAACTACACAGAGGACTAGCGGACGCTTTTCGCCTTTACAGTATTATTAAGTTACGTCGTAAAAAACAATATTTGATTATTTTTTCTTTTTTTGCTCTTACATCCTTTACAACTTTTAGTATTCAATTGACTTCTTTGATTTGTTTAGTTTATTTCTCCGTTTTCAGTAAACTACTGCGGTGATATATTTTCTTTGCGAATAAGTGCCCCAAAAGCAGTTAATCGAAGAGATTAGTCTATCATTAACTCTTTTATCCCGAGGAGACTTTTTTCTTCTATCTCCTTTAAAACGGGGGCTTTTTGGGAGGAAAAGAAATGAATTGAACTCTCCCAACTTGGAGATCATTTCCCCCACCCCATCCCTGATGTAACATTCTCTTAAGGCTCACTGAAATGAGCTGAGGTTGACAAGGATATTTGTCCCCTCCCCTACCACACTTATATCCTAAACGATCTCAGAACTTCACCTCCCTCGAAAAAAACCAACCGCCTCAGACAGACCTTCATCGCTGTTAAGGGGAAATTTTTAGACCGCCCTGGACCGCCTCGCTCGGTATGAGAGGGTTAAAGTGACAAATCATTTTGCAATGACGGAGGACTAAAATAATTTGTAGAAAAAATATCGTAAACAAAAGAAATATTTTATTCATTGCAACAATAATACAGAAGAAACAATATGATAAATGCACAGTAAAAACATGCAATGGAATGTTTTTCGACCAAGGACAGAACTTATATGAAAAAGGACTGTCCTTTCTAAAGGAGAAGTCACCTTACATAAAATGTATTTCATCCTAGAAAAAAATGCATGAAAAAGCAAGATTATTGCAGAGGAGTACAGTTTTCAAAGGGATTGAAAAACAAAACAATTTTATATATTGTGTGCCAAATAAGGAGATATTTTAGAAATGTATTGCTAGAAATTCAAAAAAGTTTTGAAACTCATATTGTTCTTGTTCTGTATTCGAGTCTCTGTAATCAATTGATACGCTTTACACTACACATTGCAAACTCAATTTTTACGATTTTTTTGGGGAAAACGAAGCTTCTGTATATCGAACTTCCATACCAGCTTTATACTGAGGTTTATCGAACCCGAGAAACAAACTTCAGTACCTTTTTCTCTGTACTGTATACGATACATATCGTATTGGACACTAAAAATAATCCAATCTTAGAACTTTTGGCTTCGCGTTTTGCAACTTTCACGTTTTAATATTTCATGCGGATCAAATGGAGGGTCCAGGGAAAAACGATAAGGTACAATTTTTTTTTAAACTTTGCAAAATGCGAAAAATAAGGTTTCGAGTTTTTCCTACGTAACTAAGAATATTAAACATAATTTTTATTTTTTTGTAGATAAGTATTGAGGAAATTCATCAAACCATGATGTCTAAAAAATTTTTTCGAAACAGTTGTAACATATTTATATATCTCTACTAAATAAAAGAAGGTATGTGCTTTTGAATTCGCCAGGGCAGACCGCTGGACGTATCACTATGAAATTTTGCACAAATATACTATTCGGCTCTTTGCAGAATGTGTATTTCGAAGCCATTTTTTAATCTTTAATAATAAAAGAATAAGTGATTTTGGGGGTTTTCTTTGATAAGTTCGGAAAATAATATACCAAAAAATGATTTCTGTACTAAATAAAAATTTAACTTTAACTTTTTTATGATACCAATTTAGTTGCCTTACAGTTTTTTTTATCTAATTATAACCTTCCGTTGGACGTATATAATCTGTGATATGTAGCACCCATTATTTTTGTGTCTTAGGAGAAAGCTGTGGAACCTCTAGTAGCTTCCTAGCTCCCAAACACTCAAGCTAGGGTGTTCTAGTTTTTTTTTTTCATCTAGTAGGGTAGACCTGGGCTAGTTGGGCTGTTTATTCTTCTAGGGATTTTTTTAAAAAAGGGAATTCAAAATTTTTCAATTTTTTAATCTGACACTGTTAGTGTACCTTCAGGAAGAATTCTCCATAGTTAAATTTGAATATATTAACTATCAGTATTAATTTAAAACCCCAAACTGACACCAAGACGATTGGGCCAACTTGCCCCGACTGAGGGGTAATTTGGTCTACTACTAGTATAAAGCGGCTATCACAAAACATTCTTCTATGTTATTATATTTTTTAATTTTAAGTAACATAATTGTATTATTATTCACATTATGTGTATTATATAAACATTTGGTGCATTTCTACTCAATAGAAACTGAGATACAGATTTTATGATCATCATCAAATAGTATTGTGTAATTATAATCAAAATTAAGTGTGCATGGTGTTTCATAACATGTATCTTGAATCTCGTGCAATTCCATCCCACATTCAGAGATATTTCTATAACGCACATTCTAAACATGCGCTATTGAGCATGATGGCCCAACGACCCAACTTGCCCCTTGCGAAATGGCCAACTAGTCCCATATCGCTATTTTTGTTTCTCATGAGTGTAGGGATTTATTCTGAAAGAATTTCGATAAACAACCAAGCCCTAAAGTAACAATGAAGAACTATATTTCTGAATATTATTTGTAAAATTGGAAATTGTAATTTATATTCAAAGAAAAAGACGATTATTCATAAGTGAGGAAATCTATTCAGATTAGCAAAAATTATAAAATTTTAGTGGTTCCTTAATGAATGCTTCTTCTTCAATGACGCTGATATGGATGACAGAAGACGGGACAATACACACTTGTCTGGAATGACAGCGTTAAATACCGGGAAGTTTTCAAAATATCACGACTGACCGAACTTGCTCATATGCCCAACTAGCCCCGGTCTACCCTACTATTTTTATGTATATGAGATTCACTCTACACTGGTAGATGAGTTGCGCCCGCTTACGCTTTAATTTTTAATTTCCTAAATTTTACCCAATATTTTATTTAAAATACCAAAAAAGCTTCTATGTCTGTGTCCCAGCCCATAATTCAATGATAATGACCGTTATTGCCGATGCATTATTTCAAAAATGCCGAATCATTTCAGGCTCTCACCGACAAGACTTGTCATTTCTAACGACTCTTACTGAAAAACAAACATCAAATCTGTTCTGAATTCCTAGACATTTTGATAGTTTAAATGGCAAGAAAATACAAATAAAGTTATTTGAAAACGCCAATAGAATTTTATATCACTTAATAGTTAGGTTTGATAAGATTTTCTGTAAGCCTAAGCATAAATTTAACTTTTAATTTTAAAGATAGTTGCTCCCGACTTAAGGTTAACATTGTTTTGCCCAGCTCAATATTTGAAATGTATAATCCTGAGGAATATTATCGTCCTAATTGTTTCCAAATACGTATCATAAAACTGCTTTCATTGAAATATTCCTTTTACGTTCATTACACGTTTCGTTTCGAAAATTACTTAATTTATTTTAAAAATGAGTATTACAAAATTTGTAAAGGAAAAAACATTATCATGTTTTATTCTCAAGAAATTTGTGGTTTCACAGCGAAACCAATAAAGGTAATAGAAGAATTTATCATAGAAATGCAATTTAAATTATGTATTTAATTAATAAATATACGTGAGTATTCAGGATATTCAATCTTCGTAAAATTCAATATTTCTTTCGAAGGTATAATTTTAAAAAATATATAAATTTGTGCAAGAACCCTCATCATTTTTTTTTCTCATGGAGATCAAAAGCAATTTGGCTCTTCCAATGGCGTATCTTTGTGAATACTAACGGTATTGAGCTAGAATTTTTACATAAGTTGGTCTATATATCTGGTTCTTAAGTTATGAAACAAAAACTACTTTACGTTTCAGCCGTGTAAAAAATATTCTCAATGTATGGTTTCACTGTGAAACCAATGAACGCGAAAGTTAGAATAGATGGCATTGAAATCTCAAATATGGAATACCATCATCGTTTTCCTGGGCACTTAGTGATAACTTCAACTCTAATTTTCATTTACCAGCCCAGGTATAAACTCCCAAGCTTTAAGTAAATATCAAGAGAAGATTTTAACAAATGTGATTGTTTGAACTTAAAAAAAAAAAAAAAAATTATATAGAAAAAGTTTGTGTTAAAATAGTGGTAATTCTTTAATACATACGTCTGTGCATAACTAAAAACTATGCTTGGAAAAAAGAATACAGATGTGAATGATTCTAAGGCAAATATGTCGACGCAAAACGTCCTAATTCATTTCGCAAAAAAATGTCAGACATTCAAATCATCCTCATGTCGGCGTTAAATTTAAAATAATTGTGCTCTTTTCAATTGTGTGTTCAAAAAAGTTTCCTTTATTAGAAAATATCATTGTGTAACATGACAGTTTAGGAAAAGTATCTTTACGCATACGACAAAAATAAGGCGACCAACATGTTTATAATGAAAAGGAGGACACAAATAAATTGAAAAAAAAATATCGTGAACAGAAAATATTTTATTCATTGCAACAGTTATACAGAATGCAATATAATATGGTAAATGTGTAATAAAAACTTTAGTAACATTTCAAATTGAAATACTGCTTACATGCATATTAATTATTTATTAAATGAGTACTTTTCAATAGAATAAATATTTTTAAATGTATGAACACATCTATTTTTGACCCGTAGAAATGCAAGTAAAGATTCATTCAAAAATTGCAATTTTAATCCACTATCTTCCAACATCTTTAACGGCTGTTCTGCTAAATATTTCTGCTAAGCCATTTTGTTCCGGGATGTTCGTTCCATTTTAATAACTAAACCTGAAAGTAATAATTCAAAAGCATTACTTCCGTATACATTAATCCGTTCTCAGTAAGTGCACAATTTAACTCTACGTTGAATTCTCTGTCAGATCAATAGATGTACTTTTCAAAATATTCCAACATTTAAGATTTTCTTTTAACTATATAAAGATCAATTTTACGCGAAAAATCATCAATAACAGATACAAAAAGATTTCTATCCAATGATTTTTCAGTTACAGGAACCCAAATATCGATATAAACAAGTTCAAGCAATGAATTAGTAGTTATAGCGTAATTAATTTTCATTAAAGTTCTAGTTAATTTGCTAATTTTACAATCATGACAATTGTTTAATTTGCTTTTAATAATTTAGATACATTTAGATTTATTACGCTTAGACATGTAACTCAATACATTTACATTAATATGACCAAATCTTCTATGGATAGTTTCTAAATCAAGAGATTTGCTTGTATAAGTATTATTATATTCATTATGTTTGGGATTCTCAGGAACTCCGTATATCATATAAAATTTACCTTTTCTATGAGCAGTACAATAAAAAATGAAATACTAAAGTCCAGCCAAGGCATACGGTAAATCAAAATAACTCGGCAGCTGTGACAATTAATTAGGCAATGTAGCCCTCGCATAATAGCCCTTATTATGAGCGGCTCATGTTACGACCCCTCGGAGAGAGGTATGTCCCTTCATCAGCAGGCGGATAATTCAACCCCACCATTACTATATCACACTGGGAAGAGAAACAATGCTTACTTATACGGCAGTTTCTCGGATCCATATTTGGGATGACCTCATAAGTGGCAACTATGAATAGTACAAATTTAATAATCATTAAACTTATCATATATAAAGTTGAACTTCAATTCTAGGTGTCCACTGTGGTTTATTGAACCTGAGAGACAAACTTCTTTTTTTTCCTTCAGAACGTTATACAATACATATCGCGTTGGACCATAATGATAATCAACTCTTAGGACTTTTAGCTTTGAGTATTGCAACTTTAATGTTCTGACAATTCATCCGGATCAAATGAAGGATCCAGAGGAAAAACGATGAAGTTCATATTTTAAAATTTTGAAAGAAACGAAAAATAATATTTCTTATTTTTGGCGTTGAGGTACTACAGCAAACCATGTTGTCCAAAAATTTGTTTAAAAACAGCCGTAGCATATTTATATATCTCTATTAATAAGAAAGAAGAATGTCTGTGCGTTTGAACTCGCCAGGGCAGACCGCTGGACATAGAACTATGAAATTTTGATCAAACATTCTAAAGAGTTGGTGGGAGAATATTCACTCCGAGGCCAATTTTTAAATTTTTATTAAATAAAGATTAATCGCATTTGGCGTTTTTCCTTGATAACTACGGAAAATATTATATGAAAAAATGATTCCTGTACCAAATACAAATTACCTATTTTATGATGTCAATTTATTTGCGGCACAGTTTGTTCTCTAATTTTAACAACGTTTTCCCCGGTTCAATATTTGAAATGTCTAATCCTCAGGAATGCTTTTGTCTCAACAGCTTTCAAATATACATAATAAAAATACGGCCATTGAATTAACGGATTGCGCTCACACATCAATAGTAGGCCAAATGGAATCTCATTGCCTGTTTCCTGGACCATCTAAGAGAAAATTTCAATTCTTATTTTCGTTTACCAGCTCGGATATAAAATTCTAAGCTTTAAATTAAGGGAATAACTAATGCAATCAAATTTTAAATTTTTTCCCCCCAAGAGCAAGAATTTATATAGAAATTTTTTTTAAAAAAATAGTGGTAATACATAATAAATATATCTTTCGAATATGAAAACAGATGTGAATGATTGTAAGGCATATCTGTTCAAGCAATAATTACTAAATTATTCCTTAAAATATTATCAGTCTTTCAAATCAGTCTCATACCGGTGTTAATTCTAGAATAATTGCGGTCTTTTCAATGAATGTAATGTTCATGTATTGTGTTCAATGTAATTTCCCTTATTACAAAACATCATTGTTTAACATGGAAGTTTACAGATTACAAAAAGAAATTGTATGAATATGAAAAAAATAAAGTGACCAACCTTTGTATAATGAAAAGTGTGATACAAATAAATTGGAAAAAAACACTGCAAATAAAATATCATTGCAACAGTAATACAGAATGCCTTCTAATATCATAAATGCATAACAAATACACTTGTGACATTTAAAATTGGAATTATGCTTACATGTCTGTTAATTTTTAGATAAATGAATATTTTTCCATTCAATAGAATTTTTTCACAATGTAACATCTTCTAACAATATACTGGGAATATATGGACAAGAAATATCCTTCATATTGAATTTTACGGCAAGTTCTGCAGGTAGAGTATCAACATTCAGTCTTGATTTTTTATAGGTCCAAAAATTATTAGCAATTGAAAAAAAAGAAAACTTTTCCACTGCTGCATTAGTTGAAAAGCAGCACAACATATATTAGACAAGAATAATAAAATTTTCTTATGGAATATGTTCGTTTTTGAATAGGATAAATATTTCCACCCATCTTTTATGAATCACAACGTTTTTATTTGCCCATTTCATAAATTTTCATTATTTAAATATGCATTCAGTCTCCAGATTTTAAATCGAAAAGGAGGATACTTTTCGATTGAGGACAGACCTTGCAAAATAAGAACTGTCCTCCCTATGGAGGACGACTGGCCCCCTTATTCAACATGTCACATTTCTAAATAAGTAACAAATAAATAATACAATGAAGCCTCTATAAAGCAGTCCCTCCTCCTTCCAAGAAAAATTGGCGGCTCAGTGGGATGGCTCAATAAAGGGGTTTTAAGTTTGGAAGGTGAAAATACGTAGAAAAACAAAATTGAATTCGTTTTTTCTATTAACCCGGAAGGACGCGCGCTAAGACGAGTAACGCAGAAACGCGCAAGGGAATGTGCGACACCCTGATTCTTTGTTCCGCTATTTAAGCAAAATCATCAATATTTTTCTGCTATATCTGTTCCAAATGATTCATGCAAACAGTTCTAGTTATATAAGAACAAATTTTTAGAAGAAAATTTAGAAAATAGAACATTATATTATTCAGCACATTGCGAACTTTTAAGAAAAGTACATTTCTTACATGCATGTTTTAAATATTTTTTACTGTCAAGAATCTTCAATATAATAATCTTGAATTTGGATAGAAAAACACTCTTTCAATTTTTTTTAAGAACACAGGAAACCATATTCTTAGAAATCCAAATAAGGATTCTGCGTGGCTTCATCTTTAGATCCAATAATTTTAAGGAGTAATATATACTTTTATTTTTCAGAATAGTTTCTACAATTCTAAGCTTTTCTCCCAATATTTTTTGTGAAAGCGGATAAGACTTTGTCTGATTGCGTTTAAATTACCTAAAGAATAATATAACTTTTGCATCAATCTCTTGACATTTTCTCTTACACTACTATCCAGTTTAAAAGTCTTATACCGGCAAAAATCTTCATTTTTAAAATATATAATGTTCTTCAATCACTTGTTTCTTCACTAAAACTTAAAAAGCGAGACAATATTATTTTCCTATCCCTAATAGGATCTCTTCAAGTGAACAAAGAAACCTGACGCGAGGACGCGCAAGGGAACGTTTCGCACCCCTTGTGGTGACTTTAATAAAAAAAAATAAAAGACTTTTCCTGAAATTCGTTCATTTTATTGAATGTTACCTTAAAGTCAGATAGCATGTATTGGACTCATTTCAACTAATGGGAAGTCTGTATTTTTCACATTTTACGTGACGTGGGATATCTGCCAACCCCTTTCACGTCCTCGTGTATTAAAAAAATTTATGAATCATCTAGTAAAAAAGCTACTTGATTCGAAAATCTCTAATTTTTTATGAAAAAAGATATAATTGATGTTTGATAAGGTCTTTCAGCTTTTTCGGAAATAACTTTCGATGAATTTTAAAAAAAATAAATCCTTAATCCTTTCGTAGGCAACTTTTGAGGAATTGGTAATAATATCTATTTTCCCTTAGGTGAGTCGGGCTGCATATTCACTTGCTGATTGATTGTTGCAATCCATATCAGCGCCTTCTTTATCAGAAACTAAATCAGCGCCTGAAGACAAATGACAGATCTCGGCAGAAGACGAAATTCACTATTATTTCACTTTAGGAAAGGAATGTTTAATCTCAATATGATTTCTGGTGTTGTTTTTGAGCGGGTGTTTTTTTTGTTTTCTTTGTTCTTTCCTTACTTTTCTCTTAATAAAGGGCTCCATGTTAGAGAATCTAAGACAATGTATTTCGTTGAAGTTAACTGGGATACCATCCCGGCCGGTCAGAGGAGTTTGAGCAGCAGTCCCTGGAGGTTATTTTAACACTTTGTCTTCGGCCTAAAATTTTCGGGCAAATCTAAAGTAGCCGTTGAGAGAAGTGACCGCTTAACAAAGTTTTTCTGTATTTCAGATACTTTTTAATATTACATATCTAATTTTTCCGTTGAATTCTTCTCTAAAGGTATTGCGGCAGTGGGAAAAGTGCTTAGAATTTGAGAATGCCTTTTGCTGATGGGAATTTCGAAACAACTGCATTCTTTTACTTTCTTCTATAGTAAAGTGTTTGATGAATTAGAATTTTATCTTTTACATGCTTTCCGTTTGCAATAATTCAGACCACTGGGGCCATTAAGGAAGTCATTAAGTGCATACTTAACAACACCAAGTAAGGTAACTAACAGTAATCGCTATTGGAAATTAATTTAGCGATATAAATGCTGTAAGTAATAAAATAAAAATGTTAGATTATAAGTTTAAGGGAAATATTTCGGAATATGTTTATCTTTTTGAATATTTCAAAATTTAGAAAACATCAGAAAATGAATTCACTACGTAGTTTATATTATTTTACAGTGTCATTATTGAGCTTAAGTCTGCACGTTTGGGATGTTTGCCAGAAAAATTAGGTATGATAAATTTCATACAGTAAAGCGTTTGATATTACCAGTGAATCTCATACTTATGAAACTGAAAAGATTTGCACCTACGGTATGAAAATATGAAAAATATCTAAAAATTGCCTTTCACATTCTCCAATATAATGTACATTCAAAGAGAAAGTATTATAATTGTCAAAAAGTTTCCCTTTGATATTTTGAAGAATCTCCGCGATTCAGACCATTCCAATTCGGAAAGTTTTGGACTGATGCATATCTGTGAACACGATAGCCCAAAAATGGAACAAGCTAGACAAATTTGGCTTTTCACCCAAATTCTAGATTTCGGTCAAATTTGAAAAAAAAATCCCTTTTCAGGAAATCTGTCTGTCCGTCATTGTGTATACCGACAATAAACTAAATATATGAAAATTAGCGTATGGGATTAGAGTCCTTTCAATGAGATTCATTTTTATCAATTTCATACTTCAATGAATTCCACCGCAGTCAAAAAAAATTAAAGTAATTTAATTAAAAGTAATCTTTGATAAACAACTAATGAAAGTTAGAAAGTCATTTAAAGTCATCTGAAATTTGAACTCACATATATGTTGAAATGAGGGAATAAAATACTTTGGATTTTAAAACTAGTAGAAGATGAAAATTTTACACATATTGCATTCACAATTGTGAAATGCAATAAAACTGGGCACTGAAACTGCATGCAGGGTAATTACGATCACTCTCAGATAACCTCTGTCTAGTGATTAAAGTTCTTATAATTCCTTAGTATCATATCTGTACCAGTTCATATGCAAAAATGGGAAAAGTTTACTATAGTATCCTTTGCAACTCTGGAAAATTTAGTGGTGATACTTTCTATATTTCTAATTTTTCAATCCAAATGAGTTTCTCGAGTTGCCTATTTTTATATATGAAATAATATTTATATATATTCATTGGAATGTTTCCTCATCTTTAAAATAAAGCTTTTACAAGGTCATCTAATTTTTAATTATAAACGCATTACTTCTACTTCAATCTTAAATATAACCACTTCTCCTTAGCTTTCCAATTTGGGACTTCAACTTTTCGGAAAGTTTTTTAATTCACAAAAATTATAGTTTAGTGCCAAACTTTGAACGAAATCTGTCAACGGATTGATTGTCTGTCTGTCCATGTTTATGGAAACGCGAAAACTAACAGAAACTTCGTAAGCTACATAGATGAATTTTGGTGCGTGATCGTTACATTTAAACCGTAGAAATTGTCAAATTTTGAATCCAATCTATCAACGGTAAGAGCTCAAAATCCTCTTGGCTATACTGCGAAGATAAACGGAAAACGTATAATATTGGGTAAGTATAGGACGATGGTAGAATTCATCCTCGGATTGGGATTAATCTCCTTTTAAATTGGTTGAGGTACGTCTAGAAATTCCAGAAGAATTATTATGTTACATCGGACATAAATACTTTCAAAAGTTCCGGAATTAAGTAAATATTTTCCGAATGCAAATGGATTCATCCCGCGTTACAAGCGAAGATTATTGTGTGATCGACAAGTCAGAACAGGCTTCATCCAATTCAAATGCGCACAGCTCATGCAAGTAGCTCGTAAATACAGGCATTGAAATCCTACCGTCGCGCGGATGTCCAAGTCATGGGTGTTCCTTTATTAGAAGGCCCGCCATGGTGTCAAATTACCTGTCAGCATATCACATTACGGTATTTCCACAATCTGCTTATTCCCCTGATCTCCCTCCCTGTATGCTTTCCTCTGATGAAGAATTTCTTTACGGGTCAACGATTCGCAAATTCCGAAGAAGTACAGCGACGAAGACACCAGGTTAGTTTATGTTATGTTAACCACACATTTTGAAGAAACACGCGGGATATTTAGTGACGGACCCCGTAATTTTGAACCGCTGTCAGATGACGAGAACGACAGCTGAGCTGGCACCCCCTCTCCAAACTTCTGCGCTACACCAACAGGAGGACGCTTGGCCACTACGTATGATTTAGCGTGCAGCAGGCTCCATACACGTCGGATCTTCAGTGGAATCCGGTTTCGAACCTGCGACCCTCAGGTCCTGAAGTCAGGACCTTACCACTAGGCCACCGCGGCTTACGGAGACACCAGAGGAGGTTACAAAAGGAGGCTTTTAACCTGCATATAGGTAACAATGGCAAAAACGGATAGTTGTACAAGATCGGTACTTCGGAGAAAACACCATTTAAGTTGGTTATATCTGCACTCCTTCTCCCATAATAAAATGAGTTCCTGAACTTTTTGAACGCATTAGTATTATCACGCTATATGACAGATCTGTTAAGCATAATTGAGATGGAATTTTTCATGCAGCTCCGTAGTAAGGTCTAAAATGTACCTTTTAATATAGTTTGATGTCTGTCTGACTGGTTTGATATATTGAAGAGTGAAGTTTTCCTTTCCTCCTGCAAAATGCGACATGAAATGCAACATTAAAAGTAAACGGTGCATTTGTAGTGCTTCACGTAGAAACTCTTGACGTCATTTTGGGCGTCACTTGATGTCATGTGGGCATCACATGAGATCATTTTTCATTTTTAGAATAACCCCTCGCGAATAAACTAAATTCAATAGAAATAATCTTAAAATAGGGTAATTAAAATTTAGTAATTTTAACTCTTTATATCCCGAATTAATTTACCAGCAATATTTCTTTTTATTTTTGCATCATTAGATGAGCAGGTGTAAAATAATCCCAGACAACAGGAAAATACCTTATTTGAATTAATATAAATAATTAATTCAGTTGAAAATTTAAAAGTTTGAATTACTGTCATCATTTTCCAACTACTGTTTACTGTCCGAACTACAAGCTTCGTGTTCTTGAGAATATCTTCAGCAAAAACGGTCGCATTGCGAAGATGTAAACCTGATTATAGCGGCAATTTCAAGTGTCGTAGGGTTATAAGAGGATAAGAAGAAAAGAAAATTCATAAGAGAAGGAATCCGTTGTTGGTTTTAGAAAGTTTTTTAAATTTAAGTTAGATAACCATCCATCTAATCAAGAGAGGGGCTATGATTATCATGAGCTTATAGAATAATCCACCGATCCGCTATCCCATCCATCATCCCTACCCCTCTGGGATTGCTGGGCAACATTTGAGAGACGTTGCATAAGATAACACGCAACGGAATCAAATAATGACAAACATCTCAATCTCTTCGCTTTTTAGAACGTTTTCAGATGGTGAAGTAAGTGATAAAGTAATTAATTTGTAACATGGTGGGTGGCGGAAATTGTTTTTCCTTATATATGAAGCATACAAAAAAAAGTATTGTTATTGTTAAAAAATGCGACCCGATATTTTGATGAAACTTTATATTTTAGACCTCCCTGAGATAAAAAAAAAGTTAGAATCATGTCAACCTATCAGTCTGCGAACGTATAAAATTCATACAAATCTTCAAGATATTAGTTAGTTCTTTATATCAACGTCCTGTATTGAATCAACTTGAGAACTATTTTGGGACAGACACCGTGATTTTGAACCACGATATTGTTTTAGCATTGAGGAATTAAACGGGGTGACGAAATGAGCACTTACGAACGAGAAAAAGAATTTAGAACTGGTGTGAAGAGATTAGTCAGAGAACAAGAATATCTTCAACAAGAAAATTTCCGGAAAGAAAAGAGGGTCCGGACTTTGCGATATGTTTCCCAGGAAGGATGACAGAAAAACATCAGTGTCCTGTTCAGAATGAAATAAATTAATCTGTTAAAGACATGTTATCATATTTTGTGAACAATGTTCAAATAATAAACAGATGGAATGACTAAAATGCGGCTGAGTTATATTTTTATAATTAAATAGTACATATGTTATGCAATAATTAGTAGAATTATATCAATTGATTTTGTAGTAATTTTATACATCGTTTACTCAAAAAATTTCAATTCAAAGACTATCAAATCTGTGTTTCAAATATAACTATCAAATATCAAATATATGTATAAATATTGATACACCTATTATGTGCAATTTAAAAAAGTCAGTTATAGAAATTTCATATATTTTATAGCAAAATTCGTCAGTCAAAACTTTTATGTGTACATTCTTCAGCAAAAATATATGTTCAACTAAAAGTCGATATTCGGTAATAAATGCTTGAAAGTACCGCGTTAAATTGTTTTTAACTCTTCAGTAATTTAATATAAAAGTTAACTTTGCGCCTAATCATACACCGCAAGCTTATTATGCAACGAACAAAAATGGGGTAAAATTTGTCCTGAGCATGTACTAACGTAGCAGAAAGAAGCGCGTGTGTTGACGGGTTAAGGACTAAAATTGTTTCATTTTTAGGACAAACTAATACTTTGATTTTGTGCGTATGCATAGGCTTAGAGTAACACATATTTAAGATTTTTTTTAAAAAAATATTTATTTTTTCAATGCTTGGTTCAATATGGGTTATTATCTTCCGGTGATAGTCATAAAAGTGGAGTCTACTTCATAATAAAGTATTTATCAGAGGACCAGGGTCAATATAAAAATTCTGTTTTTGAATAATAGAATCATTGCAAGGTATGATCCTTGATAAAGTCCATCTGCCAGATTCCTTTTTTCTTTTTTTGTGTTAATTTTGTCCTCTATAGTTTTTCATTTTGTTTGAAAATTTTTGAATTATTGCCCTAAAATTCTTGGAAGTTGCTGCTTTTTGCGCGCGCCAGATACTCTATGTATATTCATTCTGTTAACTCTTCATTTTTTCCGAAGATACTTTCCGTTACTTTCTTCTTTCATTGTTTTTAGTGTATTATAAAAAAGTACCTATGTTACAAGTCGAGCATACACTTACAGCAGTAACTAGCAAAGAAATTCGTAATTAGCGTTTCTATCTCAAAAACTGTACTAGATACGGAAAAATATCCTGATTGCATTAAGGTCTAGATTAGAACACATAAAACGGGCATTTATTTGGCTGCATTTTCAGAAACGGTGTCGTCACAAAATGTGGAACAATGCGGCACTTTGCCCGTTACAGAGGGGATTTTTAATCTTTCTTCCTTCAAAGCACACACGGGGATTACAATAAATGAATAAAATACAGTATAAATCACCTACTGTTAATAATATCTGCAAGGAGCATTCACTAGACATCAAAGGAATAGATGATAAGTGACACTATGAGTAACATATCTCAGCCTCCCCTACCAGTAGTGCTGAGAATTGAATTTGATCAGAATTAATTTTCCAAATGTAGCCTTTAGAGATGCATACAATCCATTTGTGACGTTACAGGTTTAGAAATCGCAATTAGAAAAATCCTCTTTTACGTCTTCCATTTTTAATTTCAATGTGTACAATTTTCCTTCTCGCATCAGCATCATCTGCAACTTTATACCATACTTCATTCTGTTATTTTTAATTACAGTAGAACTCCGTTAATCCGAACTAATTGGGACAGATCCCTGTTCGGATTACAAAAAATTAGGATTACCCGAAACTCCCATAAAAATAGAAAAGATGTATGCCAAAAAGAATGTAAGTTACTCAGTTCTACTATCTCTTGAATTCTTTTATTCAAAAGGAATAGAAAGAGAACATGTCTCCCCTTTTCATTGGAATAATGGATGTGCTCCTGTTATCTTACGGCGAATTGCATTAGTTTCTTCAATGTGTACAAAATTATGCATGCTGAAAAAGTACTTTTTTGTTTTTAGTATGTATATTTAAATCTTTTCAGGTAATCTTTTCAATTACATATAATTTTCGAAAATAAAATCGTTTCGGATTAACTGGAATTTCGGATTAGCAGGGTTCTACTGTATATTCGAGATAAGACCGCCAATTTCGAATTTTACTTCTAGCTAACGCAGCAAGTTAGCTTATCGCGTAGGACATATCTATTACATTGTTACTAGAAGCAACTTTTGTGACTATAAGACTATCTTATTAGTTCATAATTCATTTCTCTTAAAAGAATATTTACCACTTCTTAAATTTCAATTTTTTTTTATATAATCATTAAAAAAAGTATTTTGTGCTTAAGTCTCTCAGCTATATACATAAAGAGTGATTCAAAGATTGCATCGAGTCAACAATCTGAATAAGAATTCAATTCCATAATCACATGCGTAGCATTTCACCCACACAAGATGAGACGATAAATGGTAGGAACTCTGATAAAAATGATCACAGCGCCATTCAGAGGAGAGTTTTAAATGGAACAGTAATTGAGCTTATTTCTGTTCATGACTGTGATTTATTGTTCTAAGTTGGGTTTGGAGTTTTAAAATTGAACTGTACTAAAGTTTCCTCAAGCTGGAAACTGGAAGTTTTGTGAACAATATTTAAGCGTCAACTAACCTTAACAAAAATGGTATGGACAGATGAGCATGCTTTTCGATTATAGATGTGCACAACAGACTGAAAGCCCATTTATGGTCATAGAAGGTGATGAGCTGTCGTCTGACATTAAGTATACTCGTCAGTTAATGCACGGTTCAGAATATTCCATAACAAGGGTACATCGACCAGTAATTTATATCAGAATTGCTTTCTAGATTTAATTTATGGCTTCAGTAAAAATAAGTTTATGACAGGTCAGGGCATCATTCTTCCGTGTCTTGTAACCACACAGTTTTGGAAATCGTCACCAAAAAAATGTTAGTTTTGTGCTTCTATTCTTAACACGAAATTGTAGATTTCTTTTTGTACAAAATCGTTGATGCTTTATAATTTGGAATTTCCTTCTCTTCCGTATCGCTTACCGTTTTGGAATTAATCTCGCTGTGTAGTACTCAGCTTCTTTGACGCACCTAGAGAGCACTTATATGACTATATCTTGTGGCGTTCTGAAGTTATGGTACTTTGGAAGTCTGTATATCGCAAAAATTAGTTTTAATCTTGCATTTTTTGGAACTTTTATCTACTCTTTATAAAGACGGCTTTAATTAAATTATAGCAATGGGGATGAGAATAAGTCCTCATTTTTTCTTAGCAATCAATATTTCGAGACTCCTTACGCCACTTATAGATCGATTTTTTGTGAGGTTTTAATGAAAATCTGTATCAAATTCCTTTACCAATTGTGTCAACCGGAAGCTGCCCGAAATTCAAAGTGAATCGTCCTCACTATATTAACGAAGCTAAACGCCAAATTCTCCAATATATGAGAATGCCGAGAAGAGAAAACTCCCGATGTTTTCATGTTGATTTTCTATTGGCTTCTGAAAACTAACAGGAAAATCAAGCTTTTTTTATTTATGGTTCCAGCCACATTAAAATAAGCTATAAATATCAAGTTAATCTTTTTATAATTTAGTCATATTGACGTCCCGTTTTGTCTTACCCCTTAGTTTTGAAACTCAGTCAGATGACGAGGACGACACCTGAGCTGGCATCTCCCTCTCCAAATTTCCGCTCCACACCGACGTGAATTAGTTAGCCAAGTGAAGTGACGTTCACATTTATGTGACAAACTTAACTGCACATGTCATCTAACTGCATGTAGTATTATTATAATATTCTGTCGTCACATCCTACTTACTTCATACAGAATCTGTACTGAATTAAATCAAATTAAAAATAAATTTAGGTGCAGCTTATTTGACGAGTTTTTCGTTAGCATGAATTCAGGACCGAAACCGACCGATGTAGACGATGTAAGTGCCAAAAGTGAAAAAGGTGCGAAATAACAAAAAAGAAAATTCTTTCATCCGACCGTAGGTCTGTCACACTAGTCGCCTCTTTACATGTCCTTTGGGACCACTTAACACGTTAATGCTCAAATTTAGTTTAAACAGGCAAACTGGCCAATTTTGTGGGATCATTCAAGTGAAGGTAAACAGGTTAAAAAATTATTTGACAAGTTGATGAAAAAAGAGTGTTATGTTATTTTTACTTAAATCAGATCATCATAGGCCACGGAGCATTTTAAATCCATCAAAACAGATTCTTCGGCAAGAGTCCCTGGTGCTTCTGCGGAAAAGATGAAGGAACTGTGGAACATACTATCCTTAAACGTGATGCATGGCATGAAATTAGGAACACTAACTTTAAAATGACAGCAGCTCCATTGAAGAACTTTTGCAGGACAGCCAATCCAGAAAATGTATGAAATTGATTGTTAAAAATATTGATTGATGTTATAATTAAGAGATGGAAAATGTAATTGAAATTAAAAGAAAATTATAGAGGGGGATCGGGACATTTTAAAACTCTTCATCTCTCACCCCATTTATATATATATATTAAATATCTTTTATAAATATGTTATTTTATCTATGTTTTAACTAATTTTTTGTAAATACTCGTACCTGTTTATTAGCCGCAACTGTGTTGTTTTTTTTATTTTTGTTTGGTACCGTTTTAATTTGTGGCTTTCTATATCCTTTTCATTTTTTTCTCATTATTATTATTTTCAATATTTTTTCTTATTTTCATGTTATTTAGTTATTATTCAAGATATTGTGTATTTGCAGATTGAAATTATGTATAGGAAATTTTGAAACTATGAGAAGAAATTGCGTATATGTTGATGTTGCCTTTTTCTTGTGATGCAGTGTGTTGCATGTGTAGGTTTTTTATTTGTGGTTTCCTGTATGTATATATATATATATATATAACATATATATATATATATATATATATACATACAGGAAAAAAAGAAAGCTTATATATATATATATATATATATATATATATATAAGCTTTCTTTTTTTTCTCTTTATCTTCCTTGTGATTGTTTTTTAATTTATGTTATTTGGTAATTAATCCAGATTTTGTGTTCAGGAAAGTTTGAAAGTGCGTATAGGAATTTGAAATTGTGAGGAATTGTGTTGGTTATTTTAACATTTTTTTTCCTATGAAGCAGTGTACTTTGTGAAGAAATGTTGCACTTGAATTTGCTGACGTTCTTCGGAACTGTCAGTGGCTCGATATTTGTATGTCCGTAAGGACAGGTCAAATTACTGGTTATATAAACATAAATTTTATTATTTCTCCGTTAAATTATGATAAAAACACCAAGATAAAGATAGCTATTAAGAAAAAATAAGTTCTAAAAAAGTTGGGGGGGGAGTCTTTTTTTATATTTTTTAAAGAAAATAATTAAAAATTCGGTAGAAAATCATTAACAGATTTCTTTTCATGCACTGATATTAAAAGATTTTTAAACTATATTCGAACAGTATGATGTCAAACCATTTTCAATGAAAAGGAGGACCCAAATAAATTGATGAAAAAATTTCGTAAAGAAAAGAATTATTTTATTCCTTGCAATAATAATACAGAGTACAATATAAGAAGATAATTGCATACTAAAATATGAAAGAGAACGCTTTTCGAGGAAGGACAGAACTTACAAAAAGAAGGACTGTTCTTTCTAATGGAGAATGGTTGGTGATGGTCACCTCAGAAAAAATGCTTGAAAAAGCAGGATGATTGCAGAAGACGAGAGTTTTCACAAGGATTGCGAAACGAAATATTGGTTTACAATTTAAACCAAATCGGAAGATATTTTAGAAACGCGTTGCTAGAAAATTTTCGCTCATTTAAAACATGACTTGAAGAATTTTTGAAATATATATTAAACTTGTTTTGTATTCGAGTCCCTGTAATCAATCATATGATGGGCCACTGATGACGAACCTTTTTGAGAAGTAAGACACATTTTTTATTATTATTACTTTATTTAATATTGGCTTGTGTGTCGCTAAGTCAGTGATATCACTTGGAAAGGGGTGTGCGCGATGAAAATGGTGCCAATAATTTGGAAACACTTAAAATTTTATAACAGAAAAACTTGGCAGTAGACGACCTTTTAATTTTTGTTCTCACTTTTAAAATCCTCTAAGAAAATTGCTTTTCATTTTTGTCTTACGACTTTTGCTTTCCCAAGAGAAGATCAAAAAATAAAAATAGACTTCAAAAAAATTCATATCAGTGGGGTGATACCATGCATTACCGCACCAGGTAAACACCCTGCACGGTGGCGCCTCTGCACTGAGTATTTGAATGAACAATAAAACTTTAATGAGTCATGCACAGGTGCAGTGAGACGATAGAAAATCGGTTAATTTTGTATAGAAAACTTTAATTTTGTTATATTTTCGAATGTCTTTTCTCTTTTTTTATGATAAAAAAGTTTAATAAAAATCCACGCGTGAGTCATTCCAAAAACGTTCGTAGGTCAGTGCCTACGGGGTCATGGATTCGCCACCATTGTGTTAGCCTTTACACAACGCATCTTAATCGAAAACGGCAATTTTTTACCACTTCTTTATATTGAACTTCCATGCTCACTGTCTACTGTGGTTTATCCAACACGACAAATGAACTTCAGTGTCTTTTTCTAACAATATTAAACATAAATTCCATCTATTTTAGTCAAGTATTGAGGCAATACAGCAAACCATGTTGTCTCACTTATTTAGGTCAAAACAGCTGTAGCATATGTATATTAATAAGAAAGGAGATTGAGTGTGCGTTTGAAGTCGCTAGGTCAGATTGCTGGACATAGAACTATGAAATTTTGCTCAAACATTCCAAAGAGGTGATCGAAGAATTTGCACTTCTGGGCAATTTTTTTTAAATCTTTACAAATTAAACATTAATAGAATTCGGCATTTTTCCTTGATAAGTTCGGAACATTATACCAGAAAAATGATGTTTGTACTAATTTTTCCCCAATACCAATTTAGTTGCCAACAGTCTTTTCTATAATTTAAGATCCTTTTCCCCAATTTAATATTTGAAATGTAGAATCTTCAAGAATATTATCGTCCTAACCGTCTCCAAAATAAATATCATAAAACTACGTCAATTGGTTTAACGGATTGCGCTGAAAACTCAAAAGCAGGACAAAATGCAATCACATCGTCTTTTTCCTGGAACATCAATGTAATAACTTCAAATCTAATTTTCGTTTACCAGCAGGGAAATAAATTCCATGCTTTAAATAAAAAAAAAGAATTGAAAACTGACAGACTAGGAAATGCTTATCATAAAAATTTTATATAAAAATAATTCGAATTAAAAAAGTGGTCAGACTTTAATAAACATGTCTATGCGCAACTAATGGCTATCTTTCAAAAATGAACACAGATGTGAATTATTCTAACGCAAATCAGTTCAAGCAAAGCTTACTAAATTATTTCGTAAACAATTTTTCAATCTTTCAAACCAGCCTCATACCAGCGTTCAATCTAGAATCTTGAGCTGTTTTCAATTGATGGAATGTTCAGGTATTATATTCAATGAAGTTTCTATTATAACAGAACATAATTGTGGAAAATGACATTTGACGCTTTTGAAAAAGAAACTGCAGAAATATGACAGAAATAAGGTAAGCATCTGCTTGAAAATGAAAAGGATAAACACATATAAATCGAAAAATACTGTATATAAAAGAAACATTTTTTTCAGTGCAAAAGTAATACAGAATGCATTATAATATGATAAATGCATAAAAAACGAACTGTCACATATAAAATTGTAATTATGCTTCAATGCTAATTATTATTTAAATTAGTACTTTTCCATTGAATAAATATTTACACAATGTATAACCACCATTTTGTTAAACGTTACACAACTCTCCTTAATCGAAAACGGCAATTTTTTACTATATGTCTAATGAGGTTGCTTTATATTATGTCTAATGAGGTTTATCCAACACGAGAAACGAACTTCGGTATCTTTTTCAAAAAATATTAAACATAAATTTTATTTATTTTAGTCAATTATTATTGAGGCAATACAGCAAACCATGTTTTCTCAATTATTTAGATGAAAACAGCTGTAGCATATTTATACGTATATAGTAATAAGAAAGAAGAATGAGTGTGCTTTTAAACTCGCCAGGTCAGACCGCTGGACATAGAACTATGAGAGTTTGCTCAAACATTCTATAGAGATGGTGACTGAATGTGCACTTCTGGGCCATTCTTTTTTAATCTTTACGATTTAAAGATTAAGCGAAATTGGCGTTTTTTCCTTGATAAGTTCTGTAAATATTATACCAAAAAAATGATATTTGTACTAAAATATTTTTTCTCTGATACCAATTCAGTTGCCGAAAAGTGTTTTCTATAATTTAAGACCGTTCTCCGCAGTTCAGTATTTGAAATATAGAATCTTGAGGAATATTATCGTCCTAACCGACTCCAAAATACTTATCATAAAACTACGTTCATTGACTTAACGGATGGCGCTGAAACCTCAAAAGCAGGACAAAATGGAATCTCATTGTCTTTTTCTTGGACCCTCCATGTGATAACTACAAATCTAATTTTTGTTTTCCAGCACGGATATAAAATACCATGCTGCAAATAAAAAAAAAATCTTCAAAATACACGATTCCGTTAAAAGAACCCAATCGCAAAAATATTATATCGGAAAATTTTGATTTAAAATAGTGGTTATACTTTAATAAACATGTCTATGCGCGTCTAAAACCTATGTTTGGAAAGTGGAAATGGATGTGAATTATTCTAATGCAAATCGGTTCAATCATTACTTACCAAATTATTTCGTAAACATATGGTCAGTCTTTCAAACCAGCCTCATACCTGCGTTAAATCTAGAATAATTTGCCTCTTTTCAATTAATGGAATGTTCATGTATTGTGTTCAATGTAATTGCCCTTATAACAGAACATAATTGTTTAAAATGACAGTTTAGGAAAAGTAACTGCAGGAATATGACAAAAATAAGGTAACCAACCTTTTCAAACTGAAAAGGAAAACACATATGAATCGAAAAAATACTGTAAAAGAAAGAAAAATTTTATTCATTGCAAAAGTAATACATAATGCACTATAATATGGTAAATGCCTAAAAAACGAACAGTAACATTTAAAATTGTAATTATGTTTACTTGCCAATTAATTATTATTTAAATGAGTACTTTTCCAATGAAGGAATATTTTCTTCAATGTATCATCTTTTAACAGTATACTGGAAATATATGAATAAGAAATATCTTTCATATTAAATTTTACGGCAAGTACTGCAGCTAGAGTAAAAACATTCAGTTTTCATTTTTCACAGGTCCAAAAATCATTACAAATTAAATAAAACCCTTTCAAATGCTGAATTAGTTCCAGGGCATCAACTTAAGTTAAACAGGAGTACAAAACATTTCACATAGTATATGTTCATTTTTTAATACGCTGAATATTTCCACCCATCTTTTATCAGTTTGAACGTGTAATTTGCCCATTGCATAGATTTCAGCATTTAAATATACATTGAGTCTCCTAATTTCAAATATCGAAAAGGAGGACAGTTTTCGGGGGAGGACATAACTTACAAAATAAGGACTGTCTTTCTTAAAGGAGAACGATGGGACACATTATGTGAAAATGAAATTTCACATTTCTGAATAAATAAAAAAGATATAATACAGTGAAACCTTTACAAAGCTGTTCACACTCCTTTACGAGGAAAATTGGCGGCTCAGACGGAAGCCTGCAATAAATTGGTTGGAAGATTGGAACTTAACCAAAACTTAAATCACTTTAATAGAAAAAGTTTTTTACCAAATGAAAAAAACCAAATTTTTTGAATCATCTAATAAAAAATATTACTTTATTGAAAAATCTCTAATTGTTTTGAAGAGATATAATTAGGGATTTCATAAGGTCTTCCAGCTTTTTAAGAGACAACATTCTTTCAATTGGAAAGGTTTTTCAGCTTTCTATTTTTCTTAAGGTCGGATTTCTCTTTCTTTTTCTTTTAAGGTCTTTCATCTGTTTCGGAGATAAATTTCTTTCAATCGAAAAAAATCTCTAATCGTTTCGTCTGTAATTCTTAAGGAATCGGTAATAATATCCATTTTTCCTTGTGTCTGTCGGGATGAAAATTCATTTGCTGATTGATTGTGCGAGCCATATCAGCAACGTCTTTGTCAGAGACCGAATCAGCGACTGATAGGCGCACATGACCGATCCCTGTAGAATCCGAAGTTCACTTTTATTTTCACTTTAGGAAAGTAATGATTAATTTCGATCTGATTCTTGGTGTTTCTTGTGAGCATATGGATTATTTCCTTTTTTCCTTGCTTTTCTCTTCATAAAAGGTCCAAGGTAAGATAGTCGAAGACACTGCACTTCGTTGAAGTTTTTCTTCACTATATTTACAAATCCGAACTCAAAACCCCGAGGAGAGAACATCTCGGATGATTTCATTTAAAATATCCTATTGGTTTCATAAAACCAACAGGAAAAACCAAGCTTTTATTATTTATGATTCTTGTCATTAATGATACGCCATAAGCAATATTTATGTCGATTGTTGTGAAAATCATATTCACATGACAATAGTAACTGTGTCATATTATTTAACTACATGATGTCTTAATGTGTTCTGTGACGTCGAAATGCGCGATGAATAAAAACATTTGAAAACGGAATTAGGTGCAGCTCTTTTGACGAGTTTTGGATTAGCATGAATTGAGGACTGAAAGTGATGAACGTTTTAAGTGCCAAAAGCAGAAATGTTGGGAAATCGTAACAAGCTCGTCGATCAGCCCGTTAGAGACGACACGCTAGCGAGCTTCCTACACCTTCTTTTAAACTGCACAGAGGACTACCGGGCACTTTTCACCTTTACCGTATTATTAAATAATGCTGTGAAAATACGGTATTTGATTTTTCCCCCTCTTACATCTTTTGCTACTTTTAGTATTTAAGGCGAAAAGGGACCTTCAAAATCATTCTTTTAAGTTTTCAACTAATCAATTTGAAAATTTTGCAGGCATTAATCTGAGCACTATATAAGACAACACCCAAAATTTCACTGCAATATATTTATTTATTTCTGAGTTATGGGTATAAATGTTATTTTTAATAACAATTTATGGCCTGTATGATAAATTCTTCAGGCGCTTCAATTTTTGTTCAAATTTCATAACATTTTATAAAGGTATAAAAACATATATGGAGAAGACTTTTTTTCATTGGCATAGAAGTTATTTTGTTCTTAAACTGTACATCTTCTCTTCCATATCAAATATTGGTCATATTTTTTCTAAAATCAATAATTTCGAGTTATTATATGTCTTCATTTCGAAATTCTTTCTGAAACATAAAAATTAGTCCCAATTTTTGTTTGAAAAGCGTTAGAGTAACTGATAAAAAAATTGGAGTGATTTCGAGTAAGTTTCGAGCGTCTGGAGCATTTATTATAGGTTAATCTGGAGTTTACGGTGCCCACCTACTTCGTTCCTCTTAGGATCGCCAAATCTTTGACGCCAAGAACGGCGATGAGAGAACTGTGTTTTGCTTATCAAGCTATATTGCGCCACTTTTCGATTGGGCTGTTTTGTTAAACTCTTCTATGCAATTGGTCGATAAATTCGAATTTGAATAAAACTTCGTTTGGAATTCTTCGGATGGAATATCGGTTCAGTACCGTATATGTTATTCTGTGTGTTTCGTTTCTCAATGAATAAGCGAAACTACGATTATTCCGCTATGCTGAAAGCGAAGCCGCTGATGTTTTTTTAAGTAAAAAAATTTGCCCAGTACACACTTGAAATGCCGCAGGCATTGCGTGCTCAATCTCTCATTCTCAGGTGACGCATGCGCAAGAGAGCAATAAAAAGCGTACTGCACATCCAAAACAGTATTTGGCGATGGCATTTGAAATTGCGCTAAGAAGAATTTTCGAGAAGCAGGCCGTCACCGTAAACTCCAGGTTTACCTTATTATAAAAGCCACTAATTTTTATTAAAAATTTCATTTATACTTATAGCTCAGAATTAAATATATATTTCGAAGTGAAATTTTGTGTGTTACCTTATATAGTGGGCCTATTAATGTTTGCCAAATTTTAGATTGATTAGTTGAAAATTAAAAAAAAAATATTTTGAAGGTCCCTGGTCGCCTTAATCGACTTCTTTGTCTCTCGTTTAATTTACTTTTTCCGTTTCCAGTGAACTACTGCCGTGATAAATTTTCTTTTTCAATAAGTGCCCCGAAAGCAGTTAATCGAACAAATTGATCTAACAGTAAGGTGACAAACCTCTCTGCAATGAAAAGGAGGAGACAAATAAAGCGATGAAAAAATATCTTAAGTAAAAGAAATATTTTATTCATTACAACAATAATACAGAATTCGCTATAACAAGATAAATGTATAGTAAAAAAAGGCAAGAAAAAGCTTTTCAAGGAAAAACAGAACTTACAGAAAGAAGGAATGTCCTCTCTAGAAGTGCATTGTTGGTCATCTTAGGGAAAATGCATGGAAAATCAGAAACATGCAAAATACGACAGTTTTCACAGGGATTGCGGAACAAAACAATGTTATACATTTTATACCAAATCGGAAAATATTTTACAAATGTATTGCCAGAAAGTTTTCGCTCATTTAAAACATAATTTTAAGAATTTTTGAAATTCACATTAAACTTGTTCTGTGTTCCAATCTTTAATCAATTGATAGGCTAGTGATAGCGAAACGTTTTGAGAAGTGAGTCAAATTTTGTTCATTATTTTATTTAATACTGGCCCGTGGGTCACAAACACGGTGGCATCACTAAGAGAAGGATGTGTTTGGTAAAAAGTGTGCCAATAATTTGGAAACACCAACAATTTGATAACAGAAAAACTATACAGTTGACAAAATGTTTTTGTTTAACTTTTAAATCCTCTAAGAATTTTACCTTCATTTTTTATCCTACGACTTTTCCTTTTCCAAAAGAAAATAAAAATTAAAGTTCGACGTCAAAAAAATTGATATCAATCTGACGATACCATGAATTACTGCACTCGATGAAATCATACCCAGTGGTGCCTTTACACTGAGTATTTGAATGAACAAGGATCAAAGACAAATTAATTATAAACATGTGCAATGATACGCTAGAAAATCGATTAATTTTTTATATTTTCGATTGCCATTCTCTGTCTTACGATATTAAATTAAAAATAGGTTAATAAAAATCCTCGCGTGGGTCAATTAAAAAATTTTTGTGGGTCAGTACCTGACACGCGGATCAGAGGTTCACCACCACTGTGATAAGCTTTACTCGACACCTCATGATCGCAAACTGCAATTTTAAACATTATTTTCTTTTTATTTTAGTTAAATATTGAGGCAATACAGCAAATCATGTTGCCTCAAAAATTTGGTTTAAAACAGCTGTAGCATATTTATATATCTCTACTAATAAGAAAGAAGAATGTGTGTGCGTTTGAAATAGTCAGCGCAGAATGCTGGACATAGAACTATGAAATTTTGCTCAAACATTCTGTAGAGGTGCTGGGGGAATGTGCACTTACGGAGTATTTTTATAACCTTTATTAATTAAAGATTTAGCGAATTTGACGTTTTTCTTTCAAAACTTCTGAAAATATAATACTACAAAAATCATTTCTGCACTAAAGATAAAATGTTCTGTTCTCTGATAACAATTTATATGCCGTACAGTTCATTCTCTAATTTTAACATCGTTTTCCCCGTTCAATATTTGAAAAGTATATTGTTGAGGAATATTACCGTCCTAACAGTTTCCAAATACATATCAGAAAATCATGTCCATTGATTTACCGTATGGTGCTGAAACATCAAAAGCAAAACAAAATGGAATCTTATCGTCTTTTTCCTGGATGCTCCAAGTTATAACTTCAACTCTAATCTTGGTTTACCAGCTCGGATATGAAATCCTGAGCTTTCTATAAGGTTCCAACGATATCGCATTCGTAGGTGAGGTTTTCCAGGCTCACAAATTTTATATAGAAAAGATTTGTATTAAAATAGTGGTAAATATTTAATAAACATGTCTATGCACATATAAAAACTATCTTTGGAATATGAATGCAGATGTCAATGATTCTAAGGCGCATCTCTTTAAGTAATACTTACTAAATAATTTCGTAAAAAAATTATTAAACTTTCAAATCAGTCCCATATCGGCGTTAAATCTAGAATAATTGCGCTCTGTGTTGTTCAATGCAGTTTTCTTTATTATAAATGTGATGTTTATTTTTATTGTGCACCTGCCAGTTTAGGGGAAGAAATTGCGCGAATAACATGAAAAATGCATAACAAAAGCATTTGCAACATTTAAAATTCCGATTATGCTTACATGCCTGTTAATTATTATTTAAATGAGTAAGTTCCTGTTTCAATACGCGGAATATTTCCATCCAATGTATAAATTTTCAAAATTGAAATGTATATTCAGTCTCCTAATTTCAAATAACGAAAAGGAGTATCTGTGGCAACATCGCTTCATTTCTGCGTTTGCTTTTGTTGTTGTTTCTTATTCCACTTGTTCTAGTCCTCAGCTAGACTAAGTCCAAGAGTCCGCTCGCCCACAGAAAATCTAACACTATAGGCGGACGATTCATTGTAAAGGAGGAGACTGCAGCTTCTGTTGTCACAAGACCTTGTACGCCCGAAGGAAGACGTCTGACTTTGTCCATTGCCTTTATAATTTAGCTGGGTATAAAGGAATGGCCTTCACGCCTTGGGTGGCCCTTCCAGGAGAAAATAACTCCAGACGAACATCGCCCATTCCACCCATGGCCACCCGCCGCAAAAATGAGGCAGCATAATCAAAGTTGAGGTTAGGGGAGACCGCGCTTTTCATCTTCCCGCCTGCATGAAAACAGGAATAATATGAAAACCTCTATGCGTTATCTTTGGAATTCTCTTTTTGCCTCATCCATGCAATTTCGACATCATCTGAGTTTAATAATATATTTAAACTTTATTTAAACTCATTTTTTATGATTTATTAAAGTTTATTTTGTTTATAATATGCGTTAGTCATTCGGAGTCCTGCACAAGCTAGTTGGATACATAATAGTTGTGGAAAATAATATCGAGTATTCGTATATATTCAAGAGTTGACTGCAATATAAGATTTAACTTAAGCAATAAACCACACACATGTAGGAGGACACATTTCGAGTCAGGACAGAACATGCAAAATAAGGTCTGTCCTCCTTAAATTAGGACAATTGGTCACTTTATGTAACAGTAGCATGCCACATGTCTAAATAAAACAAAAAGATATAATAAAGTAAAACCTCTATACAGTAGTCTCTCTACCCGTCGAAAGAAAATTGGCAGCTCTGAGTGATGACCGCAATAAAGGAATTGAAGTTTTCAAGTTCAAAATACATAGTTAAACAAAAATTAATTTGCTTTTCCTACTAAAGCAAATCTTATGAATCATGTAATAAAAAGTTTACTTTATTCGAAAATCTTAACTTTTTTTTTCTGAAAAAAAAGATACAAGTGGTGCTTGATAAGTTCTTTGGCGTTTTCAGAGATAACATTTTTTTAATTGAAAAAAATAAATAAATAATTATTTCGTGTGCAATTGTTCAGGAATCGGAAATAATATGTATTTTCCCATATATCTGTAGGGCTAAAAATTCCTTTCCTGATTGATTGTTGCAATCTATATGAGCATCTTCTTTGTCAGATACCGAAACAGCGCCTGAAAGGCAGGAAATGACCATTCTCTGTAAACGCCGATGTTCACTTTTATTTTCACATTAGGAGAGGAATGATAAATTTCGATCTGATTATTGATGTTGTTTTTTAATATATGGATTGTTTGCTTTCTCTCTCCTTCCTTTTCTCTTAATAAAAGGTCCAAGGTCAGAGAGTCGAAGACAATGATTTTCTTCGAAATTGACCGGGCGACCATCTAGGTCGGTCACATGAGTTACTGTGCCCGCCACTAGAGCTTATTTTAACACTTTGTCTTTGGCCAGAAAATTCCGTGCGAAACAAAAGCGACCGTTGAGAGGGGTGATCGCTTCGGGAAGATTTACATCAGACACGTTTTTATATTTCATATATATTTTTTTAGTTTAATTCTTCTTTGGAGGACTTGCGGTAATGAAATAAACACTTAGAATTTCTGTTTTGCTTTTAATTTATGTTCTTTAGTTATTTCTATTCCTTCCTTTGCCTGCTTATTTCGCCCTGACTATGCGATCTGGATGAATCCCATGAGCTGCGAATCACTGGCATAAATCAAAGTGGTTATAATGTTTAACATCATGAAAATAAATTACATTATTTTAACTGATGTAAATTCATACCATGCGATTAGTAAAAGGAATCCTAATGTAGAATAAAATAGAAAAAAATAGTAGTATCAGAGTTAGTTTTCTAATTAAAATTATTATACGATGGTTATTGAAAAATAACTCTTTTCTTCGATAGTAAAGAGTTTGGTAAAGTAGAATTTAAAAGATAAGGTTTAAATGCATTTCGTTGACAATAATTAAGACAATTAAGGAAGTCATTATGTGCGTTAGTTAACAACTCTAATTAACGTAACTAACAACAATCGCAAATGGAAATTAATTTAGCGATAAACATACTGCAAGGGATGAAAAAAAACGATGTTATATCATAAACTTTCGGGATATATTTCAAACGAAGCTTTCGGAATCTATTTACCTTCATGAATATTAATAAAAGGCAGAAAATTAGTAAATAAATTTACTAGTTCATATTATTTTACAAGGTCATTATTGAACTAATTGCTGCACGTTTCGAATGTCTTCCAAAAACATTTTGCATGTGGTAAATTTCTTTCAGTAAAGTGCTTGATATTACCACCGAATCTCACACTTTTGACGGTTAAAAGCTTTGTAACTACGGTATTTAAGAAAAGAAAACTTTCTAAAAGTTGCTTTTAATTTTCTCCAATAAAAATTATTGTTACGAACATGGAAAGTAGCTTCCCAGCAATGTTAGTCTTATGGTTGGGAAGAGAGTTTTATATTGGTATGTATGGGAAGGGGAAATAGAGCCCTGAACTCCCGACCTTGGCAACAAATCTGACGACTTTGGCGACAAAATAGAAGACCTCGAAAATGCTGGAATTTTCTAGATATCAATATTAGGAACTGAAATATCGGGATTTCTGTAGAAAATTCCATGTGACGTCTTGGCCTGTCGGGGAGACTATAAAAGCACCGTGCGATGGTTCTCACGTAGTAGTGTGTTGATATACTTTGAACGTGTTGATATATTGGGATTGCCGTTGGAGTGTAAACGTCCTTGGAATCTATCTTCGGAGTTCTATCCGCTGTAAGAGCTAGTAATCTATTAGACCCCGAGTGGTGGTGAAAGTGCTGTTGCTGAAATTTTTAGTGAATTGCTGTGTTAATTTGTGCAAGTGCTGTGTTTTCCTGTTATCTGTGTTTTCCTGTTGCCTGTGTTCGTGTTTTCCGGAATATTCGTGAATGAAACGTCTTTCTCCATTATCCAGCTTGCTGAACTGTTTCCGGCGTACGTACACCGAACGAATTTTGTAATACTGGTGTCCGAAGTGGGATTACCGGTGTATGGTGAATACAAGATTGCAAACGAAGATGGCTCAGTGCACTGATCTACTTGCCATGCTAGCTGAATTAAAGAAATCCATGCATGCTGGACATGAAGATATGCGATCTATGCGAGCTGGACAGGAGGAAATGAAAGATCGATTCCGAACTCGACATGAGAGAATTGAACAAAAAATGGAGCAAGGACAGGAGGAAATGAAGAGGGTACAAGAGGAAATTATTAAAGTTCAGGAGGAAATAAAGAATCAATTTAAAGGTGTGCACGGAGAGATTGAAGAAGTTCAAAGGAAGAACGAGGAAGTTGAGGACAAGGTTCAAGGAAAGATCAGCTTCCTCGAGAAGAGAATTAGTGATCTTTACATTAGACCAAACATTATCCTGGAATATCCAGAGCTCCTTGACATTCGACGGTCAAACGTCATGGATTGTTTTCAAAGCCCGATTCAACGTTGTGAGCTCTGCGAACCGATGGGTTTGTTGTGTGAAAGCCAGTAAACTTGTGGCCTCTCTCCGAGGATCAGCTGCGGAAGTTCTTCGAGGAATTCCAGCTGATAAGTTGATGGGCTTAACGACCATCGAGAAATTTATATCGGAATTGCTTTCTAGATTCAATTTATGGCTTCAGTAAAAATAAGCTTATGACAGGTCAGGACACTATTCTCCCGTGTTTTGAAACCACACGGTTTTGGAAATCGCCACTGCACAAATGCTAGATTTCTGCTTCCATTCTTAACTCGCAAGTGTAGAAGATTTCCTTTCGTACAAAATCGATGATGCTTTACAATTTGGAATTTCCTTGTCTTCCGTATAGCTTACCGTTTTCGAATTAATTCCACTGCGTAATATAGAACTACTTTCCTGTACCTAGAGAGCACTTATATGACTATAGCTTGTGGTGTTCTGAAGTTCTGGTACTTGGGCTGTCTGTATAGCGTAAATATTATATAAGCACCAATTAATTTTAACTCTTGCATCTTTTGGAAATTTTATCTACACTTTATAAAGATGGGTTTAATTAAATTATAGCTATAGGGATGCTGAAGGGTGCTCATTGTTTCTTACCAATCAATATTTTGAGACCATGTCGCCACTTATAGATTGATTTTTTGTGAGGTCTTGAGACAAAAATCTTCGATCTGTATAATTTTTTTTTACCAATTGGGTCAACCGGAAGCGGCCCGAAATGCAAAGTGAATCGTCTTCAATATATTTACGAAGCCAAACACAAAATTCTTCGCTATAAATGCGAATGCCGAAAAGAGATAACTCCCGATGTTTTCATATTGATTTTCTATTGCTTTCAGAAAACTAACAGGAAAAAATTATTATTTATGGTTCGGGCCATAGTAAAATTAGCCACAAATAGTAAGTTGGTCTTTTTATAATTTAGTCATATTAACATCCCTTTTTGTTTTACCCCTTAGCTTTGAACCTCAGTCAGATGACGAGGACAACACTTGAGCTGGCATCCCCCTCTCGAAAATTCAGCTCTACTCCAACACAAATATGTTATCCAAGTAAAGTGACGTTCACAGAGATATGATAAACTTAAATGCGCATGTCATCTAACTGCATGTAGTCTTATAGTAGTACTATGTTCTGTGACGTCACACCCTACTTCCTTCATGAAGAATCTGCACTGAATTAAAACAAATTAAAAATAAATTTAGGTGCCGCTCATTTGACGAGTTTTTTGTTAGCATGAATTGAGGACCGTAACTGGTAGACGATGTAAGTGCCAAAAGTGAAAATGTTGCGAAATAACAAAAAAGAAATTTGTTTGATCCGTCCTTAGGTAAGCCATACTAGTCCCCTCTTTGCATGTCCTTTGGGACCGCTTAATACGTTAATGCCCAAATTTAGTTTAAGCATAAATCTCAAATTTGCTCCGTTAAATTATGATCAAAACACCAAGATTAAGGTAGTTATGAAGAAAAAGTAAATTCAACAAACAAATTGGGGAGGGGAAGAGTTTTTTTATATAGTTTTAAGAAAATAATCAAAAATTCGGTAGAAAGTCATTAAAAAGTTTATTTTTATGCACTGATATTAAAAGATTTCAAATATATATATTTCAAAGACCATCAAAAAATAAAGGTCGACGTCAAAAAATTGATATCAGTGGGGTGATATCATGCATTACAGCACCAGGTAAACACCTGCCCAGTGGCGCCTCTGCACTGAGTGTTTGAATGAACAAGGAATAGAGATAACTTTATTGAGTCATTCTCAGGTGATAAGATAGAAAATCGATTAATTTGTAAAGAAATCTTTAATTTTGTTATATTTTCGATTGTCTGTTCTCTCTTCTAGGATATAAAAATTAGGTTAATAAAACTCCACGCGTGGGTCATTCAAAAAGCGTTCGTAGGTCAGTTCCTGATTCGCGGGTCTTTGCTTCGCCACCATTGTGATAGGCTTCACACAACGCTTAATCGAAAGCGGTAATTTTTTACCGTTTCTGTATATTGAACTTCCATGCTCGCTGTCTACTGTGGTTTATCAAATCCGAGAAATGAACTTCTGTACCTTTTTCTAACAGTATTAAACATGATTTCTTTTATTTTTGTCAAGTATTGAGGCAATACAGCAAGCCATGTTGTCTCAATTATTTAGTTAAAAACAGCTGTAGCATATGTATATATATGAATATGTAATAATGTCACTTAATTTTATTCTAAATTCTAATATTATATATTTTAAAATCTTAATGTATTCCAAAATCACTTTTCTAAAACTCCAGTTTCGTTCTTTTCCCGCGCTAGAGGTATATTAAATCTCTCATTTTGGCATGTTTATTACTAAAAGAATATTTAATCGCTTTCACGTGCCCACAGAAAATCATGACGGCGTCTCTTTGGCACCAGACTTTTTCCCTGAAACGCCTACGTAACTTATTAAAAATACCCAATATTCCCTTCACTTTGATCACGTGTCAATATGTTATTCCCTTATCTGAGAGAATACAGGGATTTTGCTGTGGACTCTCGCTTGTAACCTAAACGGAGATGCACGTATATTCACCACTCTCCTATTGATAATAAAATAAGAGGTAGTTATTTGCTCGGCCTGTTTATTTTCAACGACTACAACCACGAATACGTTATATATATATACTTTGGGTACTTACTTTTGGTACGTGTACTTTTGGGCAATTTTTTAAAAACCTTGACGACATTTTTTAAAAATTGCCCCGAAGCGAATTTGGCGTTTTCCCTTCATAAGTTCGGAAATATTATAAACGAAAAATGACGCTTGTACTAAAAATTTTTTTCTGTGATACCAATTTAGTAGCCGAACAGTTTTTTCTATAATTTAAGACCACTTTCCCCAGTTCAATATTTGAAATGTAGTATCTTGAGGAATAGTATCGTCCTAACCGTCTCCACAATACATATAATAAAATTACGTCAATTAATTTATCGGATGGCCCTGAAAACTCAAAAGCAGGATAAAATGGAATCTCATCGTCTGCTTATGGGACCCGCCATGCGATAACTTCTGATCGAATTTTCGTTTACCAGCACGGATATAAAATTCCATGCTTTAAATAAGAAGAAGCACAAATGCACTTATACCTGTAATTAGTGCTAAGCATAAAAATTTTATATAGAAAAATTTCGAATTAAAATAGTGGTAATACTTTAATAAACATCTTCATTGGCATCTAAAAGCTATCTTTCGTCGAAAATGAACATCGATGCGATTTATTTTAATGCAAATCGGTTCAAGCAATGCTTACAAATCATTTCGTAACAAATTGTCAGTCTTTCAAACCAGCCTCCTTCTTGAGTTAAATCTAGAATAAATACGCTTTTTTCAATTGATGGAATGTTCATGTATTATATTGACTGTAGTTTCTTTCATAACAAAACATAATTTTGTAAAATGACAGATGACACTTTAGGAAAAGAAACTGCACAAATATGACAAAAATAAGGTGACCAATGTTTTGAAAATGAAAATGAAAATACATATAAATCGAAAAAATATACTATAAATAAAAGAAACATTTTATTCAATGCAACAGTAATACAGAATGCGTTATAATACGATAAATGCATAAAAATGGAATTGTAACATTTAAAATTGTAATTATTCTTACTTGATTACTCTTATTAATTAAATGAGTGCTTTTGCGTTGAATAAATATTTTTCTCAATGTATCATCTTCTAACAATATACTGGAAATATATGAACACGAAATATCCTTCATATTGAATTTTACGGCAATTAGAGCCTCGCCAGTCAGAGGAGTTTGAGTGGCCGTTCCTAGAGGTTATTTTAACATTATGCCTATGGCCGAAAATGGCGTGCAAAATGGCTTTGGGTGACTACTAAGGGAAGTTTTACTTCACATTAAATAGTTTTTTATTTTTCATTTTTGTTTTTTGAGTTGAATTCTTCTTTGAAGGAATTGTGGCAATGAATTAAGTACATAGAATTTCAGATTTGCCTTTTTATTTTCTGTCTTTTTCCGTTTCTTCTATTTCTTCTTCTGTTTGCTTATCTCGCCCTGGCTATGCGATCTAGACGAATCCCATAAGCTGCGAATAACTGGCATAAGTCAAAATGGTTACAATATAGAATTAATTTAACTGATGGAAATTTATAGCATGCGATTATTAAAAAGGAATTATAATATAGGATGAAATAGAAAAAACCCCAATAGTATGAGATTTAGTTTTCTAGTTAAATTTATTATACTGATGGAAATTCTGAAATGACTGTTTTCTCTTATTTTCCTCGAAAGTAAAGTGTTTGATGAAGTAGAATTTAAAAAATAAGCTTTTACATGCTTTTCGTTGCAATAATTGAGACAGCAGGAGCCATTAAGGAAGTCATCAAGTGCATAATTAACAACACTAATTAACGTAACTAGCAGCAATCGCTAATGGATATTAATTCTGGGATATACATGCAGCAAGGGATGAAAAAAATGTATTTCATTAAAATTACGCATGAGATAAATTTCATTCAGAAAAGCGTTAGATGTTGCCAGCGAATCTCACAGTTGTGACAGTTAAAGGCTTTGCAGCTACGGTATTAAAAGACGAAAACTATCGAAAAATTACTATTAACATTCTCCAGTAAAAAGTACAGTAGAAATCCGCTAATCCGGTTCGCCCGGACATCTGGTTAATCCGAACGGAACATCAAAAAAAATCAGAATGAACTAATTTTAGCGAGAGGTGAGTACGAAAATAATTCTGCTCATATCCTGTTACTAAGCTGAGTTATTTCAGCTGTTGGAGAAATTATGTATTTATGGAAAAAAACATAGATTTTTATATTATCACCCATCTAAAACTTGTATTATGTTAATTTGTTAAGTTTAAAGCAAATTTTGTTTACTCCGGACTTTCGATGTTCCTGAAAGTATCCGGCTTCATGTAGTCTGGATTACCGGGGTTCAACTATATATACAAAGAGAAAGTAATGTAATCGTCAAAAAGTTTGACGTTGAGATTTTGATAAATCTTACGATTCAGACATCTCCAATTCCGAAAGTTTTGGATTTACATCTATCTGTGAAGACGATAGCCCAAAAAATGGAACAATCTGGACAAATGAAATTTGGTAACAGCTCTTTGAACCAAAATTATAGATTTCGGTGAAATTTGGAAAGAAATTCCTCTGCGGAAAATCTGTCTGTCTGTCCGTCGTTGTACATATTGACAACAAGCTAGATATGAGAAATTTGGTGTATGGGAATAGTCTCTTCCACGAGAATCCCTTTCGTCCAAGACATAATTCAATAAATTCGACCGTGGTTAAAAGCTTATTAAATAATAAAATTAAAAGCAATATATAAAAATTTAATGAAAATAACAAAGTTATTACTAAAATATTAGCTCACATGTATGTTGAATTTAGGGAATAAAATACTATAGATTTTAAAGATGAAAATGGCACACATATTGGCTTCACTGATGTTAAAATATGGCAACGGAACTACCTACTGGGTAATTAGAATTAACCTCAGATGATTTCTGTCAAGGGAAAAAATGTCTTAGAATTGCTTAGTATGATATCTGTACCAATTCGTATCCAAAGCTGGAAAAAATGTAGTATAGCATCTTTAGCATCTACCGTAATATTTTAGTGATGATATTTCAGCTGGTTCGCATCTTTTCAATCTAACTGTGTATATAATCGCTCAGATTCAATTACCTATTTTAAATGTTCGTGTTCGAAATATTGGAAGAGTAAGTGTTATCAAAATATTCGAAGTCGATGCTTTAATGAATCTCCATGTTACGGACTTCCCAGAGTTCAAAATTTGAAAAAAATGGAATTAGGTCAGTTCGCCTGTCTGTGAACACGATAGTTCAAAACCGTAATCAGCTAGATTGATGTAATTTGTTTAATGGATTCATTGAAAGAATTGTAGATGAACAGTCGCTGAAAAAAAGAGCCACCTAGCAATATTTGGCTCTCATTGAGTGTACCTTTAAAAAAAAGATATCGATCTTCAGGAAATAATGTATACTAAAAGATTCTGCGGTTGTCTAAAGGGGTCATATAAATATTTAAAATTGCACTGACTTTAACATTTTAAATAGCAACATCCCTTTGTGATATCTTAAATAAATTTCTCATCGAAAAATACCCCAATAAATACATTTTAATTAATATGCTATTAGTAGATTGGAAGATATCCGACATTTTGTATTCTAAATATAAAAAGGATTGTCTTCACATTTAGATAGGAAAGTTCTCTGCTTGCATTTAAATGTCGGTAGTAGCAGTTTAAAGTATTTCGCACTTTAAATGTTGTTTCCAAAGTACTGCTTTACATTTTACAATAGTTAAAGTTGTTGCGTAAAAACAGTTCTGTAGAGCCGAACTTTTCTCGAAAAAAAATTATTTTGTCCTTCAAAAAATCATGATATTCATTAGCTCCAGAAATTTCATATAATTTTCAGTTTCGCTTGAATAAATTTTGATGACAAAGTGTTAAAAGTTTAATAATGAATCAGTTTATCAGTTTTTACATAGGCTTATGTGCATGAATGGAAGTAATCGAATAAAAGAGAATATTAGATGTATTAACCTGAGAAGACACGCGCTATGAAGAGTAACACGAATGCTCGCAAGGGGTGTGCGACACCCCAATTAGTTATTTCGTTATTTAAGCAAAATTAGCAACATCTTTTTTTGCTATATCTGTTCCAAATGATTTATGCAAACAATTTCAGTTATACAAGAACAAATATTTAGAAGAAAATTTAGTAAATAATGCACTATATTATTCAGATCATTGCGAGCATATAAGAAAAGTATATTTCTTATATACATGTTTTCTACATTTTTTTATAGTAAAGATTCATCAATATAATAATGTTTATACAATTTGGAAAGGAAATTATTGCTTTAAATTTTCTTACGTACAGAGGAAACCATTCATTTTAGAAATCCAAATAAGAATTCTGATGGACTTTATCTTTAGATCTAATAAATTTAGGGCGTAATACATTTTATTTTTCAGAATAATTTCTACAATTTTAAGCTTTTCCTCCAATAGTTTTTGTGAAAGCGGATAACATACGTATCAGCTTACTACAGTTGCATTACGCTTAGAATAATATAACTTTCGCATCAATATCTTGATATTTTCACCTACACTATTATCCAGTATAAAAGTCTTGTACCCGGAAAAATTTCCATTTTTGAAATATAGCAAGATTTTAAATCCACTTGTTTCTTCCCTAAAACTTAATTAGCGATACAATATTATTTTCATGTCCATAATACGATTGTTCAATTGAACAAAGAAACCTGATCCCGACCCGACTTTTTTCTTCTATTCCCTTTAAAATAGGGACTTTTCGGGAGGACGGCACATGAATTGGACTCTCCCTACCTGGGGGATCATTTACCCCCTCCCCCCTCCCAATGTTATAACCTTTCCTTAAGGCGCACGTAAATGGGATGTGGTGGGCAAGGATAATTGCACCATCTACCGCGCTAATCTCCTAAGCGATCTCAGAACCTCACCTCCCCTGAAAAGAAGCCAACAGCCTCAGATCGGCCTTCCTCGCTGTTAAGGGGAGATTTCTAGACCGCCCCGGACCGCCTCGCTAGGTCCCTCATGGTGAATTCCAATTAAAAAAATTTTCTCCAATTAAAGGAATTTTTCTTGAAACTCGTTCCGTCTGTGGAATGTGACCTTTGTAATGGTTTCCCATGTGTGTGATTCTATATCCAAATTCAATGATAATCCACTTTGTTCTTTTATGATTTACTCACAACACACAAAAACACCACTACGACAAAATATACAAAATGGAAACATCACATGGCTTAGGGCTGGATCAAAATCTACACCCGCTTGGGGTAGAGTCAGTAGGTATCTGAAGGTACCTTCGAGCGTGGGGATTACAGTTCAATTTTTCCCTTTCTAGGCATTACTGCAGCCAAGGTGCCACATCCTCCAGCCCCGATGAAGGAATTCATCAAAACATTATTTCAATACGTAAATTCAAAATTACATCTATGTAAATTGAATACATAATTCATAATTCAATACATAAATAATTCATAATTCAATACATAAATAATTCATAATTCAATGCATAAATAATTCATAATTCAATGCATAATTCAATACATAATTCAATTCATAATTCAATACATAATTCAATACATATAATACACAATTCAATACATAAATTCAAAATTACATCTATGTAAAAACTAAATCTATGTAAACTGAAATCCAATAAAATTTACGTTAGGAATACAATGAATTCTAAAGCACTATACTCCTTACGCATTTAAATATATTTATGCAATCACTGTTGGAAAATAAATTCTGTATGATAGGGTCAATAAATAATCTTTAACTATATTTGCATTTAATAAATATATATATGAAAAAAACAAGTACATAAGAGGACCTGCTGTATTATTTATTTGCTGATGAATTTTATAAGTAAGTAAATATGATTAGGGGCGCAAAAATAATACTATGCCCCTGGCGCCATGTACCCTCGCTACGCCTCTGGTCTTATACTTCGCCCATTACTGGCGTTTGGTTTGTAAGCCTTCTGTTTCGCTTTGTATTGGGATGTTGTTCACTCTCCCAGTCGATGCTGCAAGTTTATAAACAAGTTTATTAACGTGACCCTTAACAGATATCTTTCCTCAATAAATAGCCATAACGCTGCTCATAAATAGACGTTATTTGATACTTCCGCTCGGTACTTTGGTAAAGCTCATCAGCCTCTGACGACTTTGTATGTTAACGGTTTGAATAGCGTTGTAATAATAAAAAGTATTATTGTTAATTATGCCAAAAAATATTTTTAAAAGGTTATTAAAACTAAAGGAAAAACATTGGCAATAGTAAAATAATAAACGCATTATATAGCAACAATAAATAATAATAAATTATTAAGGGAAAACGCTAAAATCTCTCTTAACTTTTAATTAATTAAAATTTTATTTGAAATAAAAAAACGGCTTCGAAGTGCACATTCCTACTCTCCAAAGAATGTGCGTGCCAGATTTCGTATCTCTAGGTCCAGCGGGCTGTCCTCTAGAACGCCAACGCTCAAACACATACACGCACTTTCCTTTATTAGTGGCAGATATCATGCTTTTATATCATTTTTATAAATAAACAAAAATATAAATAACATTTGAAAAAACAAAAATGTTTCGGAGACAAATATTTCTTGATTATTTATAAATGCCTCCCTCCATCCTAAAGAATTAAAAAAATTAGAATTAAAAATAAAACTTCCCGCCACCACCCAACATGACAAAAGCATGTCAACTCATACCATCCCCTGACGAATCCTGAAAAGACTCTGCAGCCACGCCATACTACTAAACCACCAACAAATCGGTCCATCCATTGTGTTTGACCTCTGTAGTGGACACATCGCACACCATACGACGTCCGCAACCACCACCAGGCAAAAATACTTTGTTCGGCCATCTACAGTTCACAGGCATGAAATACCACTCTTATGCAGCCACCCATTTCCCCATACCAGACAGACAGTACATTTTGTCCTTTTCGCACGGTGCATCCCTTTAAGCCGTACGATATTTTTGCTTCCTGTTTAGTTGTATGCAGTTGATGGCTGAAGAAACGGTTCTCATCAGATACCGTCCATTTTAGGCAGATTTCTTAGAGGAAGTCTTATTTACTATATTAATTTTAAATGTAATACTTTATAATTAATAGTTCAAAAAGTGTGTTTATAGAAACAGTAGCATTAATTTAATTTTACTTTTAGGCTAATTTGTTAAATTTTAATTACTATTAAATTTCAATTTTATCATTTGAATTAATTTTAAGGGCTTCTGCGATATGAACCTTTGATCTTAATTATTTTGATAATTTTGATTAGGTTTGGAAATTTTTGCTCTAATCCGTATGAAAAAGAATTCCCGTCGGCAAGCAGGAAAGCGAAGAAGGAAGTTCATTTTTAACCTTTTTTGAAAGGAAGGTCCTTTTGTTACCTTTTTTGAAAGGAAGTTTCTTTTGTTACCTTTTTTGAAAGTCCTTTTGTTACCTTTTTTGAAAGGAAGGTCCTTTTGCTTTTTGATGTAAGGAATATAAAAGTTTTCCTCTATTTTCATTAGGATTAGAGCTGCAAGAAGGGGGTGGAAATTGTGGAGATTTGAAATTCTCATTTCCCCGTAATTCCCTTACGATAGGAAGGAAGAGAGATAGAAAGAAAATTTAAAAAATTATAAAATAATAAAAATAAAATAATATAATAAAAATAAAATAATAATAAAATAACATAATAATAAAAGATAGAAAATTCGTTTTAGGGGATTATTTATTAAGTATTATCAGGGGAATTTAACCTTATCATAACGAACAACTTCCTAATTAAAGTTTTTCTATACCTGCAATTTTCCACACCCAGCCCACTATACTTCCTATAAGAAATCTATCTATGCCTTCCGGCTTGCCGACGAGGTTATTTTCTTGAGACACAGTCGACGTTCAATCCATAAAGGGATGCAACGTAAGCAAACCTCGCAAAATACCTTGTTCTGAATCCACATGGCGTGGCACCACAGCCTTTTTCTGCAGCCACCCTATCTCCCCATCCACACCAAACAGAATACTTTTTGTCCGGATTCCGCAGAGCTCCTCATCGCACGCCACACAACATGAGCAACCACACAAGCTAAACACTCTGTCTGGCTCTACGGCTGCCACATGGCACGCAACGCCACTGAAACAACTTTCTCCAGCCCTAGACCTTATACTAGCAGTCCCACTAAATGAAGACGCTTTCAGAGATCACAACAGTGGTTTTCTTATTATTTCAGTAATATGAAAAGAGTTTTTCAAAACTGAAACTTAGAACAATATATAATTCACACACAGGTCACGCTTATTTGCATTATATTGACACCTTTGTTGCGGCGAGTCTCCATTTTCAACAACGCTCTTCTCATTGTTAGAGACGTTTCTCAATTCCAAATGACGAGATCCGTCCCCAAATAGAGTTCATGTTGCTTCAAAATGGGACGTTAATGCAACTAAACCTAAAAATGATGTCAATCTACTTGTCGTCCAAATATTTCCTAATTTTTAAAAAATGTGAATATTTTATGCATAATTTGCAATACTTTTATTGTGGTTATGAAATTCAAATCGTTTCATTGTTGGTACAAATCTCTACTAATAATAAAGGCAAATGGGAGTGTGTACTAATGAAACTAGAGCTACGAAATTTGGCACAAACATATTTTGAAGCTCGGGAATGAGTACCTAGGAGCTTTTTTCGAAATTTCAATTAGAATTTAATTAATGAAAATTAAGCGAAATTTTTGCGTTTCTCCTTAATAACTTCAGAAAATATTGCAACACAAAAATCATTTTTACGCCGTTTAAAAGTAAAAAAAGTTTTCTTTTTTAATAATATCAATTAAATTGCCAATCGAATTTGTTTCAAAAATTTTCATAAAATTTAAAAAGTATTTTTAGACATAATTTACAACAATACTTTTCATTGTTGCAATGAAATTCAAATAGTTTTCATTGTTTAAACAAATATTAATTTTCGTGTGTCTATTCCATAGTTGAAACCTAAGGTAATAATCTTAATGTTTAATGCTAAGTTTTAATTCCTTTTATCAGTATGTTAATGTAAACACACACTCATAACTATTCTTTTATTAATCGTTTTGTAAAATTAAATAGGAGAAGTTGAAGTAGATTGATACGCGGGAGCATCTACACAGTTCTTAAATTTTGGTGATTGGAATGGCTTAAGATGTTCATATCCCCTCATATATATGTCACTGTAACCCATAGAACCGAGCATATTTTTCGACTGTGATTAGCCAAAATTTAATTTACAAATGAATAAAACCACTAATCTTCTGGTCTAAGTAAATTTTACTCTAAGTATGTGTTGTGTGATTTCTTTAACTACTTATGTTTTCTGTTAGGGTAACTACTTCAAAGGTAGGAAAAAAACATTTATTTTTTAAACTATATTAAGTTTTAGGTTTCTCAGCTTTGATTTTGAGGGACCACTTGTGTTCCAACTACTATTTTGGCTCCTTTCTTAACTTATAGCACCCTTTGACGCCGCCAGACGCCATATTGCATCTCTGTCAGAGTGAGTAGTTGTTGTTTTCATGTTTGCATGGGGTATGAGCATCACAGCTCGCCCATGAATTACCACATCATGTTTTTATTATATATTGAAACGCATATCTACTCTACCACATGAGTAACGCATGGATAGGGGAGACTTGGGAGACTTGATCCCTTTTTAGGTTTTTAATTTTTATTTTGGAAGAAACAGAATTTTTGAAAAAAGGTTTTCAGTCATTATTAAAGGCTTATTTGTCTTTTTTGTTGTAGTATTTTTTTATTTTTGAAAAACCATTTTTAAAATAAAGATAAATTGTTTTCCAACAATTAGGAAAGGAACCAAGTCTCCCCAATTGCAGGGAGACTTGATCCCTTTTCAAGGGAGGCTTGATCCTTGAAATAGATGAATTGAAATGTTTCAAATTAAGTAGTCGAAATCAAATTTATTGTTGACTAACATGTCAAAGGGGAGAAAAACACATTTATAAAATTCTATATTATTGAAAATCACTGTTTCCCATATGAATGATTGTTATCGCTGAAATTAATGATCAAATAACATTTTCAAAACTGTAAAAATCAAAAATAAATGTTAAAATTCTTGCAGTTTGAAGAGTTCCTTGAAGCATGGCTGGTTCAGGTAGTTTTTTGACAATGTCGTCATTGTCCACAACACTAATGTCACTATTTTCTGGATAAATAAATTGGTTGGAATGAAGTACTTTTTTTCTTAGAAAATTTATTTCGTATTCAGATGATGAAATCTTCTTTTCAATTTTTCCTACGGAATGACTAATTTTCTCTTTCCGTGAAACCGTCACCATGTTCTTGCTAACCATCATGTGCAGCCACATATTAACTTTCTACCTATGTCAACCATCCAAAATCAAGGTAACCATATTCTAAATAATATTGATATTATCTAAATGTGACTTGAAAATCACAATGACCAGTAGGGGGTAATAAAATTGTCAATATTAATTTAACTTAACTTTGGGGACACTTGATCAAGGATACACTCCCAGGATCAAGTCTCCCCATACAATGGGGATCAAGTGTCCCTAATGTGCATGAGTTGGAAAAAGAATTGTTAAATCAAAACTAAAGAAACTGTATTGGATGTAAATAACAACATTAAGCAGTAAAGAATGTTAGTATATTATATCAATAAACTTAAGTAATTTAGTTATATTTAGCAAAAAATAAGAAACATAAACTACCTACTCCAAAAGAAGTTTGACTATAAGAAATCAGAGATTCTTTTCTTCCAACAAAAATAAAAATGGCTGAATGAAATTCTGTTGTCAGATCTGTTGATAAGGAATCGGTTTATTAGTGTTGCCAGTTTCAGAGACTTAATTGCATTTTTTCTCTGGTTTTAGACCTAGGGATCAAGTCTCCCAAGGGATCAACTCTCCCAAGTCTCCCCTAATGGGTAACATCAGTTCCTACGTATTCAACAAGAACGCATTTAGTTCATGTGTGACATCGCAGTCACCAGGTTCAATTGTAGCTCTTGCATGAGCATACTCAACTTGCCAACAGGCAGCATCTACCAAAATCAAATATGTATATACTGGAACAACCTTGTATATATTGTAAATAAACTATACATTTAAATAATCAATACAGACCGCTCAATTCGACGAATAAAATGCAAACAAATACTCTTTGGGCAGATTGATACGATTGACTCCGAGGCACATTTATACGCGTCTTGTGTGTATCAATGTGCCTCAACAGTAATTACTTTTAAAAATCGTCTTCAGAAATGGAAAATAAAAATGAACTGTCTAAGAGAAACACGCAATTAAGTATTTATTGAAAGAATGAAAACTGTTTGAATTTCATTGCAAAAATTATAAATAATTAATAATATAATTTAAAAAGTATTGTTGTACATTAAGCTTAAAATTTTTTGTACAAATTTATTCAAATTGGGGAAACACTATCTTCATGAAAAGTAAACAGATAAATGCAAATAAATATGATATACAGTCCCTCAAAAAGTGGGCATTGAATGTCAAAAGTGGGAATTTGCAGTTTTTTGTAAATATTTCGGAAACTATTATATATATGCACTTGATTTTTTGGATAGCATCATTATAACGTCTCAGCTTTGCTCTCATGTAAAAATTTTGATATGTTACAATTTACTTTTTCCCCACAGTCATATTTAATAATTTTAAAAAAATATTTTTTATTAATGAATTTCTTTCATGATTTAATGTAAAAAATTAATGTCATTTTAGTGAGTGAAAATTTTTTAAAGAAATATGGTGGATAGTTCAGAGGGTAAATAAGAGCAGTAGACTGTTCATTAAATAAATTTATTTTTAACAAAAACATGAAAGATCAAGGCACAATTTAAATAAATTTTAAAGTAACAACGTTCAAAGAGAGACGATTCTCATTCCCAAAGGGGAATACGACACAGGGGTCCGTTCGCTCAGGAATGAACTCCAGTCAACTTCGCACCCTCAAGGACACGAAAGTGGACAGCTAAAGTTCATTAAACTCTGCACCCTCAAATGGCTCGAAACTCCGCGGCGAATGGAAGGACGCGTAGGCGTCAACAGAATACTTGACAAAATAAGAGACGAGCATTTTAATATAGAAGCATTTGATGTAAATACTTTGAATGTTAGAAGAAAAATTAATCGATTGATGCTAAGAAGGGACTTTTGTATTCGCGGCGGAAATTACTTTATTTTCGTTCTCAATTTGATGAAGGTGAATGCATTTTTTGAGTAAAAGAAGTGTTTCTACCATACACAGGCACCTTTTGGTACAGCATCAAAGTTCCTATGAGATGTTAGAAGAAGGCATGCTTCCCAGAAGAGCCCTTTTAACATCAATATAGCAATTCTCTCCTAGATGTCAAAAGTCTCGTTTTAACACCAATCTATTCATATAAATAGTTGTACAAAATAATATTTAACTGCAGATGTGCGAAATGTCCCATAATTTTTTTTCAATAATTTCAAAGTCAGATGTATAGGGCAACTTACATAAAAATGCCAGTTGAATATCATTCAGATTCAGAACGATATCGGCATTTCTGCCAGGTGAATCTCAGTTCCGCTCTAAAAGAAGCTTTAATTTTCGGATAGTTATTCTCGAGTTGTAATTTTAATAATGCATTTAATATATAAGTATGCACGGGTATTTAGGATATTAAACTTTCATAAAATTCAATATAACTGTTCGAATATTTAAGTTTAAAAAATATCAATTTGTGGAAAGATCTTCATGATTTAGCTTCTTTACCGTAGGTATTTTTGTAACAAATGGATTGAATGTGACTATAACTCAAAAATGGATGGCATCTGTCATCTGATGCGAAGAATAGATCTGATGTGATTCTGGAAAGAAGAACAATCGTTCCTTTCATTGCTGCATACAAATAACCATGAGACAGAAATATTAGATAGTGTCTAACACGCACAACTGTATAGTATGGGACTTAGAAAACAAATGAAATTCGACTCGCTGCAATGCAAGCGTCTCCATATATGCTATATAATGCTTTTCTAGTATATTGTCACGTATTCTGCCAATTTCGTATAATTTGACGCGGAGAACTCTGTATATTATAAGCAAACGACATGAGGAAAAATTTCAGGTTTTTTCTAAAGAAAACCTTTATATTGAAGTGGATGAGGGTTACCATTTTGAGGTGGACAGGAGAGCCCTCAACTCCATAACTTCATTTGACACCACAAGAAGTTGACTCTATTAATAATTAGGAAAACTTTAATTATTGAAACAAGTTAATAATTATTAAACATTAAATAAACAATTTAACTAAAACTGGTAAACATATGTACAATTAACATGACAACTGATATATCATTGCCGGGAGTGGTGTAGTGGGAAAACTAACAGAAGAATTTCACTGGAGATGCCGCCGCTTTTAGACGGATTCTTTCGTCAATATTCTGTATATTCAATTTTCCTCTTCCTTGAAGATTGAAGCTCTGAATATCACAAGATGGTCAGACTGCTGGAATGCCAAAGTATCTTTCGGAATATTTCTGCTATTTTTACGAAAATGCATGTAACCATTGACGAAAATTGCAAATCATTATCAGCTTTCTGTGAAACGGGGTGGCTCCTATAACATTGTTTATGATATCATATCCTATAACATATCATTGCACCTTTGTATGACTGATTAAAGTTTTCTTTGTTCCTAGTTGATTCAAATTCTCAGTGTAGAGGCGCCATTGGGCAGGGTGGGTCCGGTAATTCATGGTATCAGTCCCATTGATATTATTTTTTTTGACGTCGGCCTTTATTTGTTGATTTTCTTTTTAAAAAGTTAGAGTCGTTAGACAATATTAAACTTAGCATTTTTAAATGATTTTTAAAAGAACAAAAAAATGTACAGCTATCGAATTTTCGGTTTTTCCATATTATCGGTACAATTTCTACCAAACACATCCCTCTCCAAGTGATGCCACTGACATAGTGATCTACGGGCCAGTATTAAATAAAATAATGAACAAAATTTAACCTTTTCTCAAAAATGTTCGGCATCACTGGCCTATAAAATGATAAAATACTCGAATACAGAACAAGTTTAATGTGAATTCCAAAAATTCTTTAAATCATGTTTTAAATGAGCGAAAATTTTCTAGCACCACATTTACACAATAATTTCCGATTTGGTATAAAATGGATAACATTGTTTTGTTCCGCAATCTCTGTGAAACTTGTCTTCTGCAATAATCCTGCTATTCCATTGATTTTTCCTACCATGCACCTCTAGAGAGGACAGTCCTTTTTGTAAATTCTGTCCTTCCTCGAAAAGCGTTCCCTTGCATTTTTCTATTATGCATTTATCTTATTGTAGAATATTCCGTATTATTGTTGCAATGAATAAAATATTTCTTTTACTTACTAAATTCTTTATCAATTTATTTGTGAAATCCTTTTCATTGCAAAAAGTTTGGTCACCTTAGTATTAGATAAATTTATCCATTTAACTGCTTTCAGGCACTTATTGAAAAAGAAAATATATCACTGCAGTAGTTCACTGGAAACAGAATCATCTAAACGAGAGTTAAAAAAGTCAATTGAATACTGAAAGTGGTAAAAATTTAAAAGAAAAGAAATGAAATACAGCTTTTTCACAGCAATACTTAATAATACGGGTAAGGTGAAAAGTGCCCGGTAGTCCTCTTTGTACTTTAACAGAGCGTGTAGAAAGGTCGCTAGCGTGTCGTCCCTAACGGGCTGATAGAAGAGCTTGCTACGATTTTCAACATTTTTGCTTTTAGAACTTAGAATGTTCCTCACTTTTAGACCTCAATGAATGCTAATCCAAATTTCGTCAAACGAGCTGCACCTAATTTTATTTTTAATTGGTTTAAAGCAGCGCGCATTTTGAGGGAAGGAAATAGGGTGTGACGTCACAAAACATGCAAGGCAACATGCAGTTAGATGATATTCGCAGTTACTTTCGTCATGAGATTATGAACGTCATTCCAATAAAATAACACAGAGGTTCCCGACCTGCGGTAAGCGTACCCCTCATGATAAACTAGAAAATCATTCATCATGGTGCATCCAGGTGCAAATTGCCTCTTCATTGGAAATAGATATATATACCAGAAAAATGTTTAACATTGATTGAAAAGAAATAAAACAGATGAATTACGAAAAGGAAATATTTTTTTATTTACATATTATTTTCAATTCTTACAAAGCACTTGCTTCTTGTCAAACATTGCCAAAAAATATTATCAAATTATATCATCACGATTTCAATAAATAATCAGATGCATCGCGGCGTCCAAACTATATCATGCTCATCATATACCACTGACGTGATTGACTATTAACTATTAAAAATGGAAATTAAATTTGAAAAATATGATTAATGTAATCTAAAATTGCTTGGGGACTATTGATTATATCGAGATAAATTTTATATAAATCGATATTTTATTTCACTATTTTAGAGCTATTAAATTTGAAACTAGAACGACAATTACTTATTTAAATTTAAACCTACTTAAATTTAGATGCTCTAACGATGAAATAATGCTGTTTAACGTTTCACAGTGCTATGGCGCGAATTTTATTGTTGGTGACATCAGAGCGTTACTATATCAGCGTTCTTCATTTGCATAGGAGCGTGATTACTCAAAAACGCAAGCTAGATAAATAAAATTTGGCATCAGGTCTTTACATGAAAAAGGTAGGTTTCTACCTTATTTTAGACCCAGTCTGTAAAATTACAGTCAACTACGTTATAATGAAAATTCTAAGGACTTATCTTGCTCCCATTTCTTCAAATATTGGCTACACAAGTTTTCCAATAATTCTTAAATGTATTCCTGTATTAATTTGACTATATTGAATTCGTTATGGTCTATAATACATTTTAAAAAATATCTGTTTAAAAAATTTAAACTGTGAAATTAATTTCACATGTATTTATTTCTCTAAAGTAAGAAAATAATTAGTGTTTTTTGTTAAAGAACTGCAACTGAGCTTTAAAAGAAAAGTTTGGCTCACTGTATCCGAATTCACTGCTTTTGAGGATAGTTACTGTTGGATGTAAACTTTGGAGAACGATAGAAGTTTATTCAAATTCAGCATTGCTGATTGGTTCTGTCGTTTCACTCGCTTCTATTTAATTGTCTTCCTCTGCGAAACATTGGTTCACTTGTAGTTCGTTTCAGTTGTGGTATACTTATTTGTTGTAAGTATGCTAAGTCAGTTGGAATTCTGTGTGAGGATTAATCTTTGTTTATGCCTAAATTGTCACCAGCTTATGTCTGTGTATATGCCTAAGTGGCATCATAGTGTTGTTAATAAATATGTTTTTATAAAATTGACTCGAATCCCTTTTCCACGCCTTCATGTGGTAGCAGAGCTTGGTTACAGGATTAAATGAGTTAGCTCCTATGTGAAATTTCAACTGTTTTTCTTGCTGTGTGAAACTTAGGATTGAGCTACTATTAAAGCTTGGAAAGCTTACTGTGCCAGAACTCACAGGTTCGAACAATTGATTTGTGCTTTAAAAATGATAGCTGCGCTGCTGCTTTAAAGAAACGCTTACTTTACTCTGAGATTGATATCGAAACGTTGGAAGGCAAATATCTAGGTGATTGGACCACGAAATATAATGATACAGTTTCGTATTTAAAGCTATCTTTGTCTCATGAAAAAGCCTTCCAATATGCCAATGAGGATAATGCAAAAGCTTTGGGAGAAAAAATTAATTCGAATTTTTCTGGACAAGCTGAAGACCGAAAAATAGATGCAGGGAACAACATACGAAATCTACGACTTTAAGAAAGTGAGAAAATAACGGACTATATTGCCAACGTATGAGGTTTGACGAAAAAACGAGCAATTGGTCTTGGAGAGACTGAGTGAGAAATGACTGTCTATGTGGTGCGCGGATTGTCAAGAAAATATGTAATGATTCGTTCAATATTGAAGACTCAACGTGAAAATTCCTTTGATGAGCTACTAAAAATTATCCGTGAAGAAGAGCTTCTACGAAATAATGTAGAAATGCCAGCTGAAGTTTTGAACAAGAATTTGGTTTTCACATCTGTTAGAAGACAAAAGCAAGTGTGTTATTTTTGTCGCAAACCCAATCATGTTATGAAAGATTGTTTTATTTTGAAGCGAATTGAAGCGCAAAAGAAATTAAAGTTCCATCGCTCGTCAAGGAAAAAAAAGGACTTGGACACCTTAGCTTTATATTCAGAAGTAGAGGAGACGTCAACTAAGCACGAGTGGACTTTGGACAGTGGTGCGACTACACATACGGTGAAGGAGGAAAAATTTGTTCGAGAACTTTGTTCCATCTGCTGGTCAAGTGTTTTAGCAGGTAAGGACTCTGAACTTAAGTCTTGTGGTTGGTGCTGTTAATGTTAAAAATGTATTTAAAGGAAATTGTGATATCAAAATTAAAAACGTAATTTATTTACCAGATTTAAGATATAATTTATTTTCTGTAACAACGTTATCGTCGAAAGGATTTGAATACCTTTCTAAAATTGACTCTATACGAATAAGTAATAAATATGGTAATGTTGTAAAGAAAGCATTTAAGAGAAATAATCGTTTTGAGATGCATTTGAAGCCTTTAATTCAGTATAATATTGATTATAACTTAGTAGAAAATCCTGATTATTCATATGAAGTTTGCCATAAGATATTGTGTCATTTAAATCAACAATATATACTACAGATGAAGGCAGTAATAGATTTTAACTAAAATTCTAATTTTATGTGTCAGTCGTGTAATCTAAGTAAAATTACGAAAAACCCCACCCTCCTATTCCGAATAATCAAAGTAATGATGAATTAGAATTCATGCTGACCTTTGTGGTCCTGTACATGTAGAATCATCGAGAGGTTCTAAATATTTTTATAATAATTGTAGATGACTATTCAGGAATGTATCTTAGTTTTTTATTGAGGAGAAAAGCTGAGGAGATAGATTCATTTGAAAAGTTTATTGTAATTTATAAACTGCTATCGTTCGCAGGGGGGTCAGTTGGATGCAAGCGTTAGCAAACGATAACATATATATATAAGACAACTTACATATAAATGTTAGTTCATTATCATTAAGATTCAGGGAGACATCTTCAGTTCAGTCAGAGGAATTTCAGTTGTACTCTTTGAGAAGCTAATTGATGAGGGTTCTTGCACAAATTGATATTTTTTAAAACTTGAATTTTCGAGTAGTTCTCGTCAAACTGCAATTTAAATAATAGATTTAATTTATAAGTTTGCATAGTTATTCAGGATTTTGAGCTTTCATAAATTCAATATTACTCTTCGAATATTCAAGTTTTAAAGATTTCAGTATGTGGAAACTCCCATATCATTTAACTGCTTTACCGGACTTATTTTTATAACCAATGGATTGAAGTAGATTAACTCAAAAATGGACGGTAACTGCCATCTGATGAGAAAAATTTATGTGTTGAAATTCTAAAATCTATGCAATGGGCAAATATACACGCCGAAACTAATAAAAGATGGGTGAAAATATTTATCATATTAAAAGATGAACATAATCTATGAGAATGTATGTTTATTCCTATTTAATTTAAGTTAATGCCCTGAACTAATTCAACAGTTGAAAGGTTTTTTTAATTGCTAATGATTTTTGGATCTGAGAAAAATGAAGTCTGAATGTTGATACTCAAGCTGCCACACTTACCGTAAAATTCAATATGAAGGATATTTCTTTTTGATATTTTTCCGGTATATTGTTAGAAGATGATACATTGAGAAAAAATATTTATTCAATGGAAAAGTACTCATATAAATTATAATCAATTGGCATTTAAAAATAATTACAATTTTAAATGTGACAGTTCGTTTTTTATGCATTTATCATGTTATAATGCATTCTGTATTACTTTTGCATTGAAAAAATGTTTCTTTTATATACAGTATTTTATATACAGTATGTTTTCGATTTATATGTGTTTTTCCTTTTCATTTTAAAACAGTTGCTCACCTTATTTTTGTCATATATATGCAGTTTCTTTTCCTAAAGCGTCAAATGTCATTTTCCTACAAACTACATGAACATTCCATCAATTGAAAATAGTGCAATTATTCCAGATTTATCGCAAGTAGGAGGCTGGTTTGGAAGACTAATAATTTGTTAACAAAATAATTTAGTATGCTTTGCGTGAACCGATTTGCATCAGAATAATTCACATCTGTGTTCATTTTTGTAAGATATCTTTTAAACGCGCATAGGAACGTTTATTAAAGTCTGACCACTTTTTTAATTCGAAATATTTCTATATAAAATTTTTATGCTTAGCATTTTGTAAACTAAATATTAAATACTTTTTTTTATAAATTTAAAGCATGGACTTTTATATCCGTGCTGGTAAACGAAAATTAGAATTGAAGTTATTTCATTGAGGGTCCAGAGAAAAGACGATGTGATTGCATTTTGTCCTGCTTTTGAGTTTTCAGCGCAATACGTTAAGGGGACATACGACCTTTAAATCTCGAAAATTTTCGATTTTTTGAAAAAAATATATATTATTCACCAGTCTGTTCTGAACAATTTAAAACAATCCGCGTTAAAAAATTCCCATAATTATGAAAGTTATGAAGGAAAATAAATCAGCTGTTTAAGGTAAACATTGAATGTGCCACGCCCCCTTTTTTAAATGTATTCGTTTGACAGAATGCTGCAAACGAGCTACACTATTTAATCGTCTGAAATAATTTATTTTTCCCTAACCAAAGAGAAGGTCACTTACTACTCAACTCTTGACTGTTTTCCGACGACTTTTAAACACGTTTGTTTTGTTTTGATGACATTCCATATCGTTTCATACGAGTCTTCAGTTTTGACCACAATATACAATAGTTGTGCTTTTGTCATATATTTTTCAAGTATATGATTTACTTCCGATATTTATTCTGAAGGATGTTTAAAATAATTAGTAAAAAGATTATGGCCAGCGGCAGAAAAAAAACTCGAATCCACTTCGAAACGAGATGGATGAAAAATGTTTGGGTAGAACCTTACCCTAGGAATAAATTATTTTTTTTTACAAATCTAAAAGTATCATCAAAGCAAGATCCTCTCCGAATAAATTATAAGCATTATATTACATTATAGTTTAAAATCCTTATCTGTGCCTTTTAGCAGCACATTTGAGGGAAATATTTTCGATGAAGAACTTTTGTTTTGTTTTAATGTCTAGAAAATAATTGCTTTGCAAAATTTCTGAAAGGATAAAAATTAGTTATAAGAGAGTGGGTGTACTTTCTTCATTAGTTATAATCACTTGCAGTTCCTATAAATAATAGGAAGTTTCAATAAGAAACTCTTAAATTGTTTGGCCAAAATAAAAAACATTAAAGAAATAAATACCTTATCAAGAAAGAGTGCAAAGATAGTTTGTGGAAAGTTCTACGTCATGGTAGTGCATAGCGTAACAAATGCTATTTTTTGTGTAAGAGAACTACTGCATTTTTTAATACTAAACAAGTTTGCCTCCAGATGTTATGAGGCAGATATATTTAAAACAGTTGGTAAGTTAATATTTTAACATTTGAAAACCAAAATTGATTTTAATAATACTCTAGTTTAGAAAAAAAATTTTTTCTCGAGGATTTTTTTCATCGTGACTATATCTTAATTTTTCTGATTGCATATGGGAAAAGTTTTAATGAAATATATACTAT
>BGPR01002524.1:70143-88473 GCA_013235015.1 Araneus ventricosus | reverse complement strand
TCTTAATTTAAAGCTTGGAATTTTATGTCCGAGCTTTTCAACGAAAAATGAGAATTGAAATTGTCACAAGGACGGTCCAGGAAAAAACGACGATGAGATTCCATTTGGCCTATTGATGATGTTTGAGCGTAATCCGTTAAATCAATGGCCGTTTATTTATTATATATATTTGGAAACGTTTGAAATAAAACCATTCCTAAGGATTATATATTTCAAATATTGAACTGGAGAAAAAGATGTTAAAATTAGAGAAAAACTATGCGGCAACTAAATTGGTATCATAAAATAGTTAATTTTTATTTGGTTCAGGAATCATTTCCTAATATTTCAAGTAATTATCAAGGAAAAACGCTGAATGCGATTAATCTATTTAGTAAAGATTTTAAAAATTGGCCTCGAAATGCACATGCTCCAAACACCTCTTTAGAATGTATGAGCAAAATTTCATACTTCTATGTCCAGCGGTCTGCCCTGGCGCGTTCAAACTCATACACATTCTTCTTTCTAATTAGAATAAATTTAGAGAAAAAACTGCACGTCAAATAATTTGGTATCATAGAAAAGGTAATCTTTTTTATTTAGTACAGAAATAATTTTTTGGTATATTATTTTTCGAAGTTATCAAAGAAAAACGACAAAGTTGATTACTCTTTAATTAAAAAAGAATAAAATACAGTCCCCAAGTGCACACTCCCCCACAACCTCTATAGAAATTTTCATAGTTCTATGTCCAGCGGTCTGACCTGGCGAGTTCAAACGCAGAAATATTCTTCTTTCTTATTAGTAGAGATATTTAAATATGCTACAGGCTGTTTTACTAAATAATTGATACAACATGGTCTGATGTCTTTCCTCAATACTTCACTAAAATAAAAATAAAATTATGTTTAATATTGTTAGTTACGCGGAAGAAACCACAGACCTCATTTTTCGTTTCGTGGAAAATTTAAAAAATTTGAACCTCATCGTTTTCCCTCTGGACCCATCATTTGATCCGGATGAATTATCAAACGTGAAAGTTGCAATACGCGAAGCTAAAAGTTCTAATAGATTATTATTAGTGTCCGATACGATACGTATCTTATACAGTACAGAGGAGAGTTAAACTTACAGAAACTTCAAATTCAAAACACGAAATCGTAAAAATTGCCGTTTTCGATTATGATATGTTGTGTAAAGCCTATCAAATGATTACAGAGGCTCGAAAACAGAACAAGTTTAGTTTCAATTGATAAAATCTTTTAAATCATGTTTAAATGAGCGAAACTTTTCTAGAAAGACATTTGTAAAATATCTTCCTATTTGGTATAAAATGTATAATATTGTTTCATTTCGTAATCCCTGTGAAAACTGTCGTCTTCTGCAATAATTCTGTTTTTTCATGCATTTTGTGTAAGATGGCCAACCATCTTGCTTTAAAGAAGACAGTCTTTCTTCTTTTAAGTTCTTTCCTTCCTCTAAATGTGTTCTCTTGCATGCTTTTATTATGTATTTATCATATTATAGCGAATTCTGTATTATTGTTGTAATTAATAAAATATTTCTTTTTTATTACGATAATTTTTCATAAATTTATTTGTGTCCTTCTTTTCATTGCAAAATGGTCCGTCATGTTATCGTTCGATTGATTGCGTTTGGGGCACTTATTGGAAAGAAAATATATCACGGCAGTAGTTCACTGAAAACGGAAAAATAAACAAAAGGCGAGTCTAAGAAATCAATTGATTACTAAAAGTGGTAAAGGATGTAAGAGCAAAAAAACATCAAATATTTACTTTTCACAGCAATACTTAATTATATAGTAAAGCTGAAGAGTGCCCGTTAGTCCTCTGTGTAGAGAGAGTGCAAAAAAATCGCAAGCGTGTCGTCCCCTAACCGGCTGATCGGAGACTTCGATACGAATTCCCAACATTTTTGCTTTTGGCACTTAAAACGGTCAACACTTTTAGTCCTCAATTCATGCTTATCGAAAACCCGTCTAATGAGATGCAACTAATTTTAATTTTATCTTTTTTCAATCCAGCGGTCATTTTGTACGAAGAAAATAATGTGTGACGTCACAGAACATAGTTCTACACTAAGACAACATGCAGTTAGATAACATGCGCAGTTACGTTTGTCATGTGATTCTGAATGTCACTTCATACAACTAATACATTATTTATGGCGCATTAATTTTGACAAGAAACTTAAATAATGAAATCTCGATTTCCTGTGGGTTTCATAAAACCAAATGGATAGTCAATATAAAACCATCGGAAGTTTTCACCATTTTGAGTTCAACTTCGCAAATATAGTGAAAACAAATCATTTTGTGTTTTGTTCCTCTTTCTTTTGAACGATTTGTTCAAAATATAATACAAATATAAGACGTTTTGCTTCAAGACCTCACATCAAACTTTATCTATCAGTGGCAGACTGGTTTTGAAAATATTGATAGCCAAGAAAAATGAGTGTCCATTTGCATCCATAATTTTATCATTTAATTAATATCATCATTATAGCGAACAGATAAAAATTCCAATAAAATAAACCGATATGTGCATCTGTAATTTTTGCAATATACAGACTGCTCACAAATGTCTCGACTCTCCACGCTCTCAGCTTCAGAATGCGGCAAGCTATAACCATAAATATGGCGTCTGTATATAGTGAAGTAGGTCTGTTCTACGCATTGAAATCATTTACAGCTCTATATATCGATACAATTCGAAGTAATCAATCTTTATTCCAAAACGGAATGCCTTACTTGAGAACGAGAAATTCCATAATGTAAAGAAACATCAATTTTGTACGAAAAAACATGTTTTACATTTTAGAAATAAGAATAGAAGCATAAATCCAGCGATTTCCAAAACTGTGTGGTTACAGAACGCGGAAGAATGGAGTCCTTACCTGTCATAAGCTTATTCATCTTTTTTGCCGCTATAACGTGCATCTAGACTGCAATTTCGATAGAAAATACTAGGCAATCAAACCTTGTTATTGAATATTCTGATCCATATATTAACTGCTGAGTATAATAAATGTTGGACTTAAACAGCTCATCAACTTCTGTCGGCCTGTTGTGCATGTCTATACTCAGAAAGTGTGCCCCATCTGCCAATACAATCTTTTCAAGGTTAGTTGTCGATAAAGTATAATTTACGAAACTTCCTGTTTCCATCTAGAGGACACTTTAATATGGTTTACACGTAAAACTCCAAACCCAACTAAGAACAATAAATCACAGTCATGACGTAAAAGGGGTCGTTGTAGAAAAGAGTGCGAATAATGCCGAGATATTTCCATGCAATAGTTTTTAAATTTTGTATGGAATTTAAAACCATCACAAATTGATGATTTTTTTAATTATTGATAGGCGAGTTTGATTTCAATAACTGATTAAATTTAGGCTTTTTAGATTTTTATATGTGAGCAGTTTAGAAATAGAACAATTAGAATTAAGTTCTCTTAAAAATTTAAATTATCAGTAATTTATGTGTTTAGGCTATTTGATGCAAGTTATAAAGTTTCATAGTAATAGTAATTTTTATTGTTGTAATGGAAGTCAATCCTACCAAAAAATAGAAGTAAAAACCTATTCATTTCAAAATTTAATGAGTTGCATAACTAAATTAAAGTTAGAAGTCCAAAATCTCCTATTCTACTTTTTTCTTCTGTGATTGTTTGTTTAACAGAAACATTGCGAGAGCCTCTTCTTCCATTAACAACGTTTCCATTTTTTAACCACGTCTCTCTCTCAATGATCTGTTCGATTTACCTCCGAATATGCAGCGCCACCTGGCAGCGACGATTCCCTAAACGCTCCGTGTGAACCCCAACGACACGTTTTCAGCTCCGAGTCGAATTCGCCGTAGCCGACCCGTGTGTCCGTAACCTTAAGACCGTTTTCCCCAGTTCAATATTTGAAATGTGGAATATTATCGTCCTAACCGTCTCCAAAATATATCATAAAACTACGTCAATTGATTTAACTGATAGCGCTGAAACCTCAAAAGCAGGACAAACTTGAATCTCATCGTCTTTTTAATGGGCACTAAATGTGATAACATGATTTCTAATTTTCGTTTACCAGCACGGATATAAAATTCCATGCTTTAAATGAAAGAGAATAATAATCAAGAAATCCCAATTGAGAAATATTAAGCATTAAAATTTTATATAGAAATATTTCGAATTAGAAAAGTGGTAAGACTTTAATAAACATGTCTTTGCGCATTTAAAAGATATCTTTCGAAAATGAGCACAGATGTGAATTATTCTAATGCAGATAGGTTCAAGCAAAGCTTACTAAATTATTTCGTAAACGAATTGTCATTCTTTCAGACCCTCCTCCTACTTGCGATAAATCTAGAATAATTGCTCTCTTTTCAATTGATGGAATGCTCATGTATTATATTTAATGCAGTTTTCATTATAGCAAAATATAAACGTGGAAAATGATATTTGACGCTTTAGAAATAAAGTTTTTGTTCATAGTTATCCTCTTTATTTAAAGCCTGGAATTTTATGTCTGGGCTGGTAATGAAAAATTAGATTTCAAGTTATGACTTGAAGGCTCCAGGAAACGACGAAGAGATTCCATCTTGTTCTGCGTTTTTCGTTTCAGCGCCATCTATTAAATCAATGGATGTAGTTTTATTATATGTATTTGCAAACGGTTAGGGCGATAATATTCAATCAGGAGTAAACATTTCAAATACTGATCTGGAAAAACGATGCTGAAATTAGAGAAAAAAAATTTACGGCAGCTAAATTGGTATCACAGAAAAGGTAGTATTTTATTTGCGACAGAAATTATTTTTGTGGTATAATATTTTACGAAGTAATCAAGGAAAAACGCCAAATTCTCTTAGTCTTTAATTAAAAAAGATTTTAAAATACAAATTCCCCCAACAACACTATGTGCAAAATGTCACAGCTTTTGATTTCATACTTGACTAAAATAAAAGAATTTTTATTCTTAATATTGTTAGAAAAAGATACCCAAGTATGTTTCTCGGGTTCGATAAACCACAGTAGACAGCGAGCATCGAAGTTCAGTATACAGAAGCTTCGATTTCTCGAAACGAATTCGTAGAAATTGACGATTGTGATTATGATGCGAAATGTAAAGCCTATCACAGTGGTGACCAACCTATGACCCGCGGGTCAGGCACTCACACACGAACGCTTTTTAACTCTATGAGCCCGAGGGAGCCCCAATGCGTCCCCGTCGACTGAGGACGGCGTCGGGCGTTTCGGGGCGGTTGGGAGAATTTTAGGGGAGTAAGGAAGTTCCCGAGGCCACCGGGCAGATTATCTCAGCGGGGTGGAGGGTCTTCTGACAGTGAGTGATATGCGGTTTTGTCATGTCATTCCGTCGGAACGTAGCGAAAGAAGGAAGAAAGGACAGTTATTTACTAGATCAAATTATATTTATCAGAAACAGAAAAAATAAATCCAATTTATATTTTTTGTACATTTTATTATGATCTATATAAGGAAATTGTTAACTTGCTTTATGCAAAAGATAGTGGAAATGTTCATTTTAGTAAAAAAATTAAGAAAAATCTCCCCCCCTTTTAAATTCTTTTATTGACCCTGATCAAGTCACACATTTTTTCGAACAGAAATCTTTCAGGTCAACTTTTTATTCTGAAAAGTAAACTTATTTAATTACTCATTTATTTTTTTTGTTTGTATTGCTACAAGCAAATTTTACCAGAGAAAATAATTTAGATTCCATAAAATTGTCGACTACTGTTTTTCTCAACTTGATGATTTGTACATTTTGCGGAAATACGGTGACCATTAATTACTGTTAAAATCAAAAGCTGAAAAACATAAGTTAAAAACTGCAAACAAGACTTCTAAATAAGATTTTGAAATAAAGATAAATTCTAGACATATTTGAATTCAATTAAAAAAACAATTATTGTTTCAATGATTGTAAAATTAGAAACCGCTTGAGATGCATCTGATTTTTAAAAATCTTTCCTGGTGTTGTGCGAGTTCTAATTTTTTGCTGAAAGTGCTATATTGAATTTAGTATATACTAATTATGAAATTAATCAGAAGATATTAAATTTGGCTTGTAAACTGATAATTGATATGCTGTCAGATATGCACAACAGAACGGAGTTTCGTTACGGAGCACCGCGAGGACGCGAAGCGCCCGATGCACATTCACACCTAGCTAATGAATGGGCTTCTAATTAAATTAACGTTTAAAAAATTAGAATAAGAGATTTAAAATTAGATGCATTAGAAAAGGGGGAGCTAATTAAAGCAGGGGGAACAAGTTGCGTAAGAAATTTTAGCGGAAAACACTGCGAAACGCTAGTGTGGTGTGGAATTTTGGTATAAGGGTGTTTTCAGTGTCCGGATCCGAATTTTCATTAAGGTTACAGTGCTTCAACTAGGAGAGACTGAAATAGAAGGCAAATAAGGTCTAAAAAGATGGAGAAAAACGAAATTTAGCAGGAAAATGGCGATGGAATTAAGTTATGAGTTCTCGGAAATAAGCGCGGGTTTGCACAACGTAGAGGTTGAATGAGGTCGAAACATAAAACTTCTTGAGGATTTTACGGGTACAGATTTGCAACGACTGTGCTTACAGCCCGACGTCTTTTAATTATCGGGAAATTTTCATATGTGTAGTCCAGTATCGCTCTGGGTCTCTTACGAGAACTCGGAACAGATATGCACAAGAGTATCTCTTATTCTCAGTAAGATTTTTCGCTTTATATGAATAAAATCAACATTTAAGCTATAGATAGTACACATTTTCCTCACCAGGAATGCGTTTTTTGTTTTAATTGTGTTTTAACTGCAAAACAGAAGATATATTTTTTAAGACTCCATAATTGCACGGAGATTCTCTTGGTGTTATCTTTACTTAATTACCTTCTCAGAAGTGAAAATTCGAAGGGCGAGAGAGAGGTTACGGTCTTCAACCTTTTATACTGTCGCACGGCTTTTTAAAATTAGAGATTTATTTTTAAATATTAAACTATCAATATATTTCGTTACAAAAATAATAAATTTTAATAATGAAATTTTAAACCTTTTCAACAACGGTACTTACAGTTTTGCTAGCCACAAACGTCACATTTAACTGTGCCTCACATATACACAAACGAGGTTAATTTGTCACAAAGTTAGTATAATACATGGCTTACCTCGTTTTACAAGACAAGTAAGAACCAAAACAACTGCCTTCTTTTCTTCATATTTAAAAATAAGCTTGTAATTTATAGATATTATTTTTCAATATATATTTTTTTCTAATTAATCGAATTACTTGATTCTTTAATGTGCTCTAAGTGCGTTTCTTTTCATGAAATAATTGAAAAAATAAAATTAATTAATTTCAATAACAATACAATGTTAATTAAGGTGTTGGGGGCATGCACACATTGCATACTTGAATAAACCTGAATAGCCTACCGATATTCGAAAAAGAAGGTTACGACTCTTTTTGTTTATAATTCATTTTTTCCTTTACTTTTCCAACATAAACACCGCATTTTTCTCGCATTGATATCTATAAAAACTTGTCTTGAGGGTAATTCTCTCATTTTCTTGGTGAACACTCATTTAGAGTTGTGCAAAAATAAGATGACATATCTTTGAGATATTGATGATTAGCAATTTTTTGCTGAAAAAGACTGACTGCCTGGATGATAAAAGAAGGCTGTTTCAGAAAGCATTGCTTGTGTGTGTTCACAATTCTCCTAGGAGCTCCCGAGATAAATGATTCCTTTTCTTTATAAAATGTCTGAAGTTAAAGAATTTTCCGAGTGATAAAAGCAACCACCTTTACCACTGACGGATTTGTTGCTTTTTTCATAGTTTTCAGTTTATTTGTCCGCTCTCTAAGTATGTCTCTACTGATAAGATCTACTTACCAGAATTATCTGTCAATTGCATAAATGAATAATAACTGGTCAAAGTTTATGTTTTCGCTTTCTTTTTAAAATAAGCCAAATTTTACAGCACAGACCGTAAGAGAACCTACGGAAATTTTAATGACTGGGTAAATAATAATTCTTTGAAAGCATTTAGATAAACTAATCGAGATTCCTCCTAAACTAATAGAGTAGAATTCTTATCAGTAGCCCAAAAAGCATTTCACTCACAAGACTTTGTCCAGCCCTGGTCCAGTACCGATAGTTCTAACCGCAAATGACCATCAATGGCTCCCCTTTCATTTTTGACAAATGACCGCGCAGCGGGCGTCCCCCTTTCTGGCACTGCGGTGAAGGAAAGGACGATTCCATTCTGTTTCTGTGGACGAAAAATTACCCCGGGCTTTGAGGCAACCAAATTCTCTCTCGAGCCGGGCTCAGAGAGTTAAATGACCCACGCGAGGAGTTTTATTAATCTATTTTTATCCCATAAAAGAGAGAAAAGACAAACGAAAAAATTAAAGAATTAACCGATTTTCTTGCGTATCACTGCACCTGTGCATGACTCAATAAAGTTGTCTTTTTTCCTTGTTCATTCAAATACTCAGCGCAGTGTCGCCACTGGGCAGGGTGTTTACCTGGTGCGGTAATGCATAGTATCACCCACTGATATGAATTGTTTTGACGTCGAACTTTATTTTTTGATCTTCTCTTTGAAAATTAAAAAACGCAAAACCAAAAGAAAAAGTCGATTTTTTAGAGGAATTTAAATATGAGAACAAAAATAAAATGTCGTCAACTGTGAAGTTTTTCTGTTATCAAATTTTCAGTGTTTCTAAATTATTGGCACCTTTTTCACCACACACCCCTTTCCATGTGATGTCATTGAAATAGCAACCCGCGAGTCAATATTAATTAAATGAACTGGCACTACCTTATTCATCTCTGCAGTCTTCCTATTACTTGAGAAGAAGGGTGTTGAGAACAATAATCAATAGTTTAGCAGATATTAAATTTTTATCCTAATTCCTTTTTACTTTTACTTTAACGTATATTAAGTCTTCAAACTGTATAAATTATATTCTTCAAAAATTCGGCTACAAGATTTTGTTGAATGTCTTTATTTTAGACCTCCCTTAATATGAAAAAAAGAAAAGTTTTCAAAATCTCGCAGAAGTGTCTGCTCATGCGTATGTGAAAACGATAATTTAAATGGCAACAAGTTAGATGGATGGAACTTGGTATCTGATCTTCACACCCAAATTCTAGACATGTATAAAATCTATCAATGGCAGGGCAAGATTTGCCATGTAGCCAACCTAGGCGATGGCCTAGAGAGCAGCCGTCAGGGGTACACTTACAGAAGAAATAACAACCAAATATTTACACATTTTTCAGGCATATTTTCAGAAGACCACATAAAATGATGCTTTTGAAATTTATATTCGTTACATTGAATGTATAGAGCGTTACAATTTTTGTCTTTTGTGGAATATTTTTACCTTTGAGCTTATTTGCATTGTAAGAGATTTAGAAATATCTGTCTACTTCAGTTACCCTCAAAACTTATTAAATCAAACGAAGGAGTTCTGTTAGGTATTTCAGACGATTTTCAGAAATGGTGAATTTTTGTATGCGGTTATTATTATGCTATTTCAAACGTGGTATAATTTTGAATTCAAAATTTAATGTGATTCTGAGATTACAAATATCGCATTAAGTGCTTATATGTTTCAAAAATGAACTTATGTATATTAAATTTATGATTATACATTAACTTTTTTAAAATGGGAGTTGTCGCAGAATATTTTTGACTTAGAGTGTAGAAATGTGTAAATCTGGTCCTGGTCAATGGAATACTATCTGTGCGTATGTGAACAAGTTAAAGAAACGAGATAGAACACCGTTTCGTGCCCCCGTGCCTAAAACCATTATAGATACTGAGCGGTTGAATGGGTATGAAAACCTCACCTTTATTAAGGACTAGCTGTTACCAGCGACTTCATGCGCGAAGAATTTGAATTATACTTTTTTTTAATTTGCGAATGTAAATGTTTTGTTGCATTTTGAAAGGGGAAAGTAAAAGTTCTGACGGTTGATAATACTTAAATGGACAGCTGACAGGAGTGTACTGTACATGTATGCTGATATAGTTATGTAAATTGTTTATCTATCTCATATACTTTTGTATACCAAGTTATTTGCACGCATGTAGAGGTTGTGTGGGCTGGACACACGTGAACACGCCACATATAGTTGCCCATGCGAAAAATATGGTTTTTCCAAATGTACGCCTGCCACTTGCAGTGTCTGGCCCCGAGCCTGGCAAATGATATTTTTTATATATTTTTAAAGGGATTTGTTACCTTTTGAACTGAGATGATAAATCCTTCGGTATTATCGGAAGGCATGGAATTAAAACATACTCTCTTCTCCATATATCAGTTATAAAAGTAGCTTTCATGACGTTTGGCCCTAGGTGTGTAATTTCTAACCGTGTGCCATTGCGCACTCTCGGTATATCGAGGTTACGTATTAGTAGTAACTGGAACACCGACTATCAATCTCGGTTTGTCGGAAGGTGCCCCTGACAATTCTAAGATCTTGATGATGTTCCTTGTTAATGCCCATTACTACAGAAGGATATTCTGTAATATCTCACTTGAAAATTAAACAAAACATCGAGAGAATAATTCACTAAAGTCATTGGACCACTGTGTAACCGTATTAAAAGCTGTAAATGCTACGACAACAGGAAACCTGACGTGCAAAGTCTCCTTTGTTGTTTACGGTCAAAGAAGGCAATATTTTCTTATAATAACTTTAACACTAGCAAAAGCCCGCGCGTGAAACAGTAATTTAGCTTGAATTTATTTCTATAAGAATAAAAAGTATTGTTAGAAATTACGTTACAAAAATATGTTTAAACCCTTATAACAATCAGAGAAAACATTTCATCGCAATGGAATTAATAGCATTTAAAAGATCATTTTCTGGTCTTTAAAATGACATAAAAATAATTGTTGTCTAATAAATATTTCAGAAGTTATTGGCAAAAAACGTCTAAGCATTAGGCTTAAAAGCAGCTAATTTTCGTTATTTAATTAAATATCTTAAGAACTAATTGACTCTGAAAGTTAAAAATAGCACATTTGACCTAGAAATATGCTCTAGAATGTCGTGTGTAAATTTCATGTCGCTACCGTTCACCGTTTAGGAGGAGTTCTTGTGACCGACAGAGAGACAAATGCATGCAATTTCTGCCTTATTTTATAGATATTTATAAAGATAAGCAAAATTTTCAGAAATAAAAGTAAATTAGTTCAAAGTCTAATCGTTGTCTAGCAACGGAGTAGCTATAAATTTTCGTTATTTCAAAATCGTCTGCACGTAAAAAATTATTAAAATTTAAAAAATTAATAACAATTGAAGGAAAAATGTCACAGAAACAAAATTGATATCACTGAAAAGGTAAAATTGTGGACTTTAAGATGGTATAAAAATAATATGGTATAAAATCGGACAATTTGTTCCGAATTTACAGAGGAAAAAACGATCACGTGATAGTTGATTTGAAGAATAATTTATTCCACATGTTTTCGCATTCCTGAAGGATCACGTGACAGTTGATTGAAAAATCAAATAATCTTCATCGAGAAGCGCAGAGTCAATGGGCTTTGTTAATTATTTAATTGTTATCTATTGTCAAAAATAATTAATTTAACGTGATTTCACCTAGCCTATGTCCGTTCTTGGGTTTCAAGCTACAACTCTGCCAATTTTCATCCAAATCGGTTTTGTAGTTTGGTCGTGAAAGCTTAACAAACAAACAGACACACTTTCGCATTTATTATATTATATTAAGGATAACAGAAAAAATATTATTTTCGGCTAGTTCTTGTTCTTAGGATTCACAAATGAAGAGAAAACATTTTATTGTTTGTGATGATGCCATTGTTAGGTGGGGCTTGAGAAATTGTAAAATGAAAATAACAATAAGCAAACAATCACTGAAAAAACAAAAATACATTAAAATCTTTACGATATTCTCACTGAAAAAAGAACAAAATCAAATAATTTTAAGAATTTAACAAAATGAAAGAATAATAGGAAGAAAGATAATAACTTTTTTTATGGTACCAAACATAATATAAAAAATTTAAAATTAACAGAGAAAGAAACAAAACGAAACAATAATTGTTCACATATATAATGCACAAAAACAACACGTATAATTGTAGATCCGCACCTTTCAACTTTCGTCATTCAATGAAAATAATAAATATAAAAAATAATAAAAAGAGTTCAATTCTTAATCGTATATCTAAAGTACGGATGGATAAGAAAGGCACAAAACTGTTGAGATAGTTCAGTTCATAGTAGCAGTTCTAGGGTCTGAGTAAAATATACTCTGAAAACAGTTGTACACTGATGAGGATGCTGAATTTTATCACTCTGTACTATTTTAAAGAGATCAAAGATGTAGACCAGTCGAAGTTATTGATAAATCTCCATCATCTTTTGGAGATAACAAGAGATTCAGTAAATCATCTTCAAGCTGAAATTCCAGAAGTCGTTGCTGAAAGTGCGAAAGGTCGCATCTAAAAATTTCTATTTCCTTGAAAACAACACAAACGCGGCGAATTTAAATACTTTCGGAAAAGGAGAAGTAACGTTTAGAGAAGTTAAAGTAGAAGCGCTTTTTATCTAAGATTGATGTAGAAGCAATGTGTTTATAATTAAAAATTAGATGGCTTTGAAGTGAATTTATTTTAAAGATGAAAAACTTTCTAAATCTTAATCAAAAATTTGATAAAGGGTCATATAAATAATTAAAATTGCAATAACTTCAAAATTTTCAATAGCAACACCCATTTTTGTTGTCATAAATAAATTTCTCCTGACAAAATATCCCAGGAAATAAATTTTGATTAATATGCCATGAATATATCGGAAAATTCCGAAATTTGGGGTTTTATATAGAAAAGGGGTCGTCTCCACATTTAGATAGAGAAGTTCTCTGCTTGCGTTTAAAGGTCGGTAGTAGAATTTTAAATTATTTCGCACTTTAAATGATATTTTAGAAGTAACGATCTCTGAGCCGGCAATTTTCCATGCAAGGGGAAGGGTGTACTGTATAGAGGTTTCACGTTATAATATCTATTTTATTTATTTAGAAATGTGATATTTTACTGTGAGATAAGGTACCAATCGTTCTTCTTTTGGGGAGGATAGTACCTATTTTGTAAGTTCTGTACTCCCTCGTAAAGAGTCCTCCTACATTAAATTCTTAAAATTTATGCAATTGGTAGATAAACACGTTGAAATTGATAAAAGATGGGTGGAAATATTCAGCCAATTCAAAAATGAACACATTCCATGTCAACATTTTACATTCTTGTTCAATTAATGTTGTGCTCTCTTGGAACTAATGTAGAAGTTGAAAGGGTTTTTTCCGAATCGGTAATGATTTGTGGACATCAAAATCAAGATACCTGTCGTAAAATTCAATTTAATTTCCAATATATTGTTAGAAGGTTAGTTAGATACATTGAGAAAAACATTCATTAAATGGAAAAATACTCATTTCAATGATAATTAATAGCATGTAAGTATATTCACAATTTTAAATGTTACAATTTTCTTATGCATTTGGCAAACAATATGTAATGTTGTTTCACTGACGTGCTAATCCTTGGAGAAAAAATTATATTAATCCTATCTCTATTAGAAACAGAAAATATCAAGAACCTTAAAGAGATTACTATGTGACATCACTTCCAGTTGGAAAAGGTATAAAAGAAAGCTCTCAAACCATGAGTCAGTCAATTGCAGTTTTGTCAGCATTGACGCTGGTGAAATGAGATACAGAGCGCTGTTGAAAATCCTGTGACTGATTTTTATTAGTGATCTGCTTGATTGGATTAGTAGTTTATAAAAAATCTGCGAAATTTTGTTATCTGTGCTACTTTTGGCTTTTCTAGAATATTCGTCAAATAAATAGCATTTTTTTATCCTGCTTTTTGAAGTGCATTCACCAAAACCCACAAGAAGATTTTTGTAACAATAATAAAATTCACTCTACATAACTGTTGCAATGAATGCATAAAATATTTCTTTTACATAGAGTATTTTTTTTTCAATTTTTTTTGAATCCGCCTTTTCACTGTAAATTAGTAGGTCGCCTCATTTTTGTCATATTTGTGCTGTTTTCTTTCTAAACTTTCAACTGTCATGTTACATAATTATTTTTTATTATAAATTAAACGACATTGAATAAAACAAATGAACATTCCATCAATTAAAAAGAGCGCAATGAATTCTAGATTTAACGCAGGTAGAAGGCTGGCATGAATGATTGATGATTTGTTTACGAAATAATTTAGTAAGTTTTGCTTGAACAGATTTGCTTTAGAATCATTCACATCTGTATTCATTTTCCAAATAGATGTTTTAGATGCGCATGGACATGTTTATTAACGTTTAACCACTATTTTAATTCGAAATTTTTCTATATAAAATTGTTTGCGCTTGGAAATATTTGCTGGATCAATTATATAATGAGGTTTTCTTTTATTTAAAGCATGGATTTTATATCCGTGCTGGTAAACAAAAATTAGAATTGAAGTTATCACATGGAGGGTCCAAGAAAGAGACAATGAGATTCCATTTTGTCCTGCTTTTAAGGTTTCAGCGCTATCCGTTAAATGAATGGACGTAGTTTTATTATAAGCATTTTGGAGACTGTTAGGACTAGTGTTCCTTCTCCCCGTGATACTATTGCTAGGTGTTCTTCCAGTCGATAGTTTTGAAACCATCCATAGTTCCAGTCAATAAATTTAAAACTATCGACTGAAAATGCGCCTATCGATAAGAATTCGTACAGATTCCATGCTAGGAATTATACAAATTTCTCCTCCATGTACTCATACAGTACATGAACATTACATTAATTGAAAATAGCGCAATTATTCCGGTATGAGGCTTATTTGTAAGATTTTTTAATTTTTTTTACGAAATAATTTAATAATTATTGCTTGAACATATTTTCATTAGAATCATTCAAATATGTATTCATTTTTCAAAGATAGTTTTCAGATGTGCATGGACGTGTTTATTAAATTATTACCACTATTTTAAAACAAAACGACTTTGTTCGATTAACTGCTTTCGGGGCAGTTCTTGAAAAAGAAAATATATCTCGGCAGTAGTTCACTAAAAACTGGAAAATAAATTAAACGAGATTCAATGAAATCAATTGAATACTAAAAGTAGTTAAGGATATAAGAGCAAAAAAAATCATATATCGCTTTTTTTTCACGGCAAATCTTAATAATATGGTAAAGGTGAAAAGTGCCCGGTAGACCTCTGTTTCTTTTAAAAGGGCGTGTAAAAAAGTCGCTAACGTGTCGTTCCTAACGAAGATCTTCTTACAATTTGACAACAGTTTTGCTTTTGGTACTTTAGAACGTTCATCACTTTTAGCTAATCACTTTAGCATTCATGCTAATCCAAAACTCGTCAAATGAGCTGCACTTAATTTTATTTTTAATTTTATTAATCCAGCGTTCATTTTGAGATAAGGAATTACATAGTGATGACTCACAGAACGCAGTTCCACATTAGGACAGCATGTAGTTATACAACATGCGCAACTACGTTTGTCATATGAATGCTTCACTAGATGCGTATTAATAAAAACAAGAACTATAAATAATAAAAGCTTCCCTTTCCTATTGGTCTTATGAAACAAATTCTGTATTTTATATGAAACCGTAGGGAATTTTATCCCCTTGGCGATCTGAATTCAGATTCTTAAATATAGTGAGAACAAATGATTTTGCATTTTGGACCTCTCCCTGCTAGTGATTTGGTCCAAAATTTAATACACGTATAGCGCTATCTAGCGACAAAATTCGACGTAAACATTCTTCAAAACGGTTGGAAAATCCTAATCGAATTCTGTGCTCGGTACTACTGACAGGGGATGCTGAGAAGTTATTCGTTTTACAGTTTTACCATGTATCACTTAGTGAATGTTCCCATAATATGAGCAGATTAGGCATTCCTTTCGTGTAATGACATGAACAATGCAGAAGATCTATTACAATTTCATAGAAAATTCTAAACTTGCTGTCGAAATTCGATATCCTTACGGTGATATGTTGCTGTTTGATGAAGAATTTTCAACTGCCGAGGGGCTGTTAGACAGTTAAGTGCTCCATAATTCCGCCTTTCAAAAGAACGACACGGTTTCGTAAATTGCAGCCGTATAAGTGCTCATTTTATGTGTTCTAATCTAGATGTAAATGCACGCAATTTTTTTTATCCAAATCCCGTACAGGTTTTGACATTAAAACTATAAATACGAATTTCTCCATTAGGTACCGCTGTAAGTATGCTCTACGCGTAAAACATAGGTACTTTACTAAAACTTAGACCAGGAATGGGAACCTGCGGGTTAAAGCTGCGTGTGGCTTTTTTGAGTTTCTTATGCGGCCGTAGCAGTTACTTACAATTTGCGTTGAAACATATAATTGTCTGTGCTATAATAATGATTACAGAATAATAACATTTAAGATTCTGCTCTTGTGGACTTTTGCCCTACTGCCGAAATTGAATGAGGCATTTTAGTGCAAAAAGGTTCACCACCCTTACTCTAGATATCACTTTTATTACCCTAGTCGAAATATATACGTAGGTAAGAAAAAGAAGTTGATGGTCATTTAAAAAGTATGTGCTTTAACCACTGCTTGCCTAAGGAGTGCAGTTCTTGCAAACAGAATATCATATTTTTTCCGCATTGTCGGGGACTCCGAGAGTAATAAAAATCTGAGTGTTCATAGCTTTCCCGTCTGTATACAGAAGGAGATGATTGTTGGTAACAGAAAGCTATTTGCTATTTGGTTTTAGAAAAGGCACAGGAAACTTGCTTGTGAGTATGTTCTTCTCTTTCCATCTTTCTTTCATACACATATACATCCTAGAGAGCATACATTATTTTATGTGCAAGGGGGAGTAGCCAGTCGGACAAGCTGAATCCTAGGCACAGGTGAGAACAGGTTTTTAATATAAGAAATACCTATATTTTGTATGTATTTGGAACAATTTATTATATGATAGGTAATAATTTTAAATTTACAAAAGCGGTAGTATTCTGTCTCGCCAATAAATTTTATAACAAATATAATTTATACATATATATGTGATATTTTAATTTTTTAACTTCTTTAATTCTCAAAAAATCTTTAACGACACCTCATTTTAATTACTTATTCTTCTATCGTAATAAGCGCACTACAACTTTCTTTTCGAGTCACGAGTTCGTTCCGGCTAAATTCCCTTTTCTGGGTACTTAAGATTTGTGCGCATTCCTATCTGGCCTTTTTCATTGCAACATGTAAGCGGATCCCTTGCTTGCGTGTTCCCTTTTTCAATCTGGTCATGGATACTCGTATAATATGATTATTTTAACTATTGAAAAGTAACCTACTATTGTCTACGATGGAATAAATGAAGATTTAACAACTGCTGTCTTTTCCTTAACATGGATTACTTCACTTTTAAAACCAGATGTTACATATATATATACGATTTTATCTGCATACATTTTATTTTTTACGTTTGAAAGCTATTTGCAAATAATATTATGAAGCCGTTCGCTGCAAGTAGAGAAGAAAACAATTAAGCTTAAGTCGACGGAGAAGAAAGCGTGAAACTAATGGAAGAAATGAAGATGATAATTTTGTATCTTTTTAAAAAGAAACGGAGGCTGGTTAGACACAGGAAGTAACTAACCTTGATCAATCCATGGCTTATTTTTAAGTAAATATATTTGTTTTGATCAATAACGTTGCAGGTCCCAGAATGAAGGCCAATTATTCGTACGTCTGCAGTATTTAAAGTCGTGATTGTGGTCAAATGGATGTGAAAGGCTTGAGGACCACCAATTTGGCTAGATAAAATTTGTTTATGTGGTGAATGAAAAGTTTCCGATATCCGAGAGTCTATTAAAAGCAATATTTCGGGATCCTATCTTTGAAGTAGAAAGTGGGAAAGAAGTATTCGTTTTTAGGTACTGAAAATGTTAAATAAAAGTTAGTAGAATAGTGGATTGAACGCTCTATTTCAAGTGGAAAGTCCACTATCTACTATGAAATTTAATTATTTAATTTTTTTAGCTTCTTTCTGTGCATTTTACGTCTCACTATGGGCATGATGTACCGGAGGCTAGGAGTTTTAGATGCCACGGTTGCCAGTTTCAAGAGGAGCCATGGAGTCGAAACATTACTAATATTTTGTCAATTTTTAAAGCAAAATATGGTGAAGATAAAAATAATACCTTATTTCGGGTGCCATTTATTCTTCTAAGCCATTGATGTTGAATGGGGTAAAAAAATTCATATTTTCCGGATGAGACTTACCCTCTCCAAGC
>BGPR01002524.1:52349-70043 GCA_013235015.1 Araneus ventricosus | reverse complement strand
TCTACTCACTGAGTCTCACATATTTTCCGATTGTGCGTCATAAAATTGAGTCATTTCCGTTTTTATAAAAATTAATTCCCCAACTTTTCTCGACAAAGATTGAGTTAGAATGATTCTTAATTATCTCATATTCGTCTTCGAAATTTTGACGAATTTCCTCGCTTTAAACCTCACTGAATCAGAAAAATAACATTCCTGTCTGTCTGTGAATAAAATAACGCAGAGAGCTATATGAATGAAATTTGTGAACTGGTTATTAAATTAAAATTACGGATCTGTATTAAATTTTCAACCGAATCCATGAAAGGGCAGTTTGTCCTTCTGTTTGTCTTTTCCTTTGTATCGGAACAAGATTGCTCAAAAACGGTAAGAGCTAAATGATAGAAATTCGGTATCTGATCATTACACCACGATTCTGGATCATTATCAAATTCTGGGAAAGTTTTCTCTTGGGATAAAAATACTTTTCCAAAATGCATAATTGATTGTCTACACCAGAGGTTCCCGACCTGTGGTACACCTACACCTGGAGATACGTTGTAGGCGAATTACGGATACGCGAAATTGATCTTGGCAATGTTAGAAGACAAAAAACATAAGAATATTTTTGAATTCGTTTTCTCAAGTTCGTATGAAAAATGAAAATTCTACGAAATTAATTTCGTGAAAGTCTGTTCACGAAATAAGAAAAAAGGAAGTACATTATTATCTAGTAATTGAGTAATAGATAGCTCTCACTATAAGTTAATGCGAAATTATTTCGATGATATTTCACTTGTTTCAACGTTGAACTAATGCTGTTTTAAAAAATTGAATAAAATGTATAGTGAAAAATAAATCCTACAATTTTTAGTAAATTCATTAGAGTTGCTTGACAGTTAAAATAGCCTAATCCCTTGGCGTAATAGAAACGTTTTGTGATGACGGATGGTTTGGGGGAATATGACAGTAGGGGATACTCAGAAAAAAAAGACTAATCAAGGGGCACCCGATTGAAAAATGATTGCGATACGCTAGTCTACACTATACGACTAAGTAAACTTCAAAAAATGCCGTATCGTGAAGTTGAACGAGATTATTGGCTTAAGATTCATAATGTAAAATGCATTTGTCAACCATGCCGATTGCCTTTGTGTGAAATAAATGTTCCTTATCATTTTAGAAAGGTATTTGCTAACAGTTGCTTGAATAAATATGAAAAGTTTTATACTAAACAATTTGAATACTTCAAATACGGACAGGAAACATGAAATTTAAGGAGACAAATTTCAAATATTTATATAAAAGATACAAAGAACAATTTTCAAGAATCGGACAGATTCAGAAAAGTGTGGGTCGAAGCGTTTAAATATCGAAAAATGTTTTCTCACTATGAAAGAAGTTGGTTTCCGTTTACATTTTTAATAGAAGTCTGCTTTATAAAGGTATATTCAATAATTCGTTATTTCACTTTTGTCAACAGATATTTCTCAATCCATATTATATTCTTCTGGAATGAAGTTTTCGAGAAATTTGAAATGCATTCAACATTTTCATTTATCTTAAATATTAAAAAACAGAAAGTTGCGCTTGAAATAAAAAAAAAATTGGATAAGTAAAGAATATAATTTTGTATTTTTCGTAGAAAAAACTTAATTAAATATTTTGCTATGCGAAAGAAGGAATAAAAAAATTAATTATAATGAATATTAAGCACTGAACAGATTCTTTTTCCGGCCATATTGTGTCACAAAATAAGGAAATTTTTTATAAGTAATTTTGTATTCAAATTTGTTTTAAATATTCAAATCAGCAGTCAAAACAGTTACACGTATTAATTTTATTAATTTCTGATCACTTTAAATTCCTGGACAAAGAAGAATCTGAAAACCGCTTTACCTAATCCAACCTGACCTAAATACTGGTTTACACTTGTTTTCCTATCCAACATTAATTAGACTGCTAGAGCCGTTTACTAGGAACGTTGCAAAGTAATGACAGTGAAATAGACGGGGAAATCAATAGATATGCTTAGAAAAATGTCATGCCCGAGCGTCGTTCGGGCACATCAGAGAATTCTCTTTTCGCCGAACGGTATCCGGGCAAAACTGTTAGGTGACACCCCACTCTTGAAAAAATCTCTCTGCTATCACACCCCATAATCTGAAGTGTTCAGGTCCATCAGTACCTGCCTCCAAACTCATGTTCTGCATGTGCCATATGAAAACGGCGAATTTCGACCATTTTTTTCTATTTTATAGAAAGATTTAGGGTGTGCTGACACACCGCGGACGCTTTCGTGTTACTATTAATCAGTCATTTATGAATAGCCATCAGTATAATAATTTTAATTAATGAACGAGCACTCATACTATTATTTTTTCTTTTTCATCCTATATTACGATTCCTTTTACTAATCAGATGCTATAATTGCATCGATTAAATAAGGTAATTTATTTTTATGATATTCTGCATTATAACTATTCTGATTTATGACAGTGATTCGCAGGTTGCGGAATTCGTCTAGATCGCTTCGCCAGTGCGAAATAAACAGGCAAAGAAAGGAATAAAAAACACGGGGAAAAATTAAAGGCAAATCTGAAATTCTATGTTCTCATTCCGTTACCGCAGTTCCTTCAAAGAAGAATTCAACTCAAAAAATAGATATGGAATATTAGAACGTGTCTGATGTGCAGTAAATCTTCCCTCAGAGGTAATCCCCCTTCAACTGCGGCTTTTCTTTCGCAAGGAATTTTCGGGCCATAGACATAGTGTTAAAATTACCTCTAATTACAGCCACTCAAATTTCCCTGACGAGCAGGATGGTCGCCCGTTCAACTTCAACGAAATAAATAGTCTTCGACTCTCTGACATTAGACCTTTTATTAAGAGAATATGAAGAAAAGACAAATTTAAAAAATCCATACTCTCAAAATCAACACTGTAAATGAGATCGAAATATATCATTCCTTTCCTAATGTGATAATGAAATTGAACTTCGGCTTCTGCCGGGATCGGTAATTTGTGCCTTTCCGGCCCTGATTCGGTCTCTGACAAAGAAGTTGCTGATATGGATTGCAACAATCAATCAGAAAATGAATTTTAAGCCTTACAAATACAAGGGAAAATAGATATTATTTCCGCCTCCTCAAACATTGCACTCGAAATAATTTAGGATTTATTTCTTCAATTGAAAGAAAGTTATCTCTGAAAAAGCCGAACCTTACCAAGCAACACTTATATCTTTTTACAGAAAAAAGTAGAGATTTTCGAATGAAGTAAATTTTTTATTAGATGATTCATAAAATTTGTTGTAATTGAAAGAACGATTTTTTTTAAAATATGCATTTTGAACTTACAAACTTCAAACCCCTTTATTGCAGCCGTAACTCTGAGCCGCTAATTTTACTTCGAGAGTGGAGAGACTGCCGCACAGTGGTTTTACTTTATTATATCGTTTTGTTTTATTTAGAAATGTGACATGCAACCTTTAAATAAAGTGACCAATTGTCTTAATTTAATGAGGAAGTCCTTAATTTGCAAGTTCTGTCCTATCTGTAAAAATATCCTCCTTTTCTATGTTTCCAATTAGGAGATTGAAGATGCACTTAAATTCTGAAAAATTATAAAATGGATGGAAATATTCAGCCTATTGCAAAATGAACACATTAATTGTGAAAATGATTTTATTCTTGCTCAAATTACGTTCTGCTGCTCTGATGAATGATATTTCTTGTTCATATATTTCCAGTATATTGTTAGAAGATACATTGAGAAAAATATCCATTCCATGGACAAGTACTGAATGAAATAATAATTAATAGGTATGTAAGCATAATTAGAATTTTAAATGTTAGAAATTTTTTTGTTATCCATTTACCATATTATTCGCGCGATTTCTTTTCCGAAACTGGCAGTTTATACAAAAAAATAAACATGGCATATGTAAGAAAGAAGACTGCATTGAGCAACATTATGCAACAAAGAACTTAATTATTCTAAACCTAACGCTGGTATGGGGAAGATTTGAAAGACTAAAAATTTTTTTACGAAATAACTTTGTAAGTATCGTTCGAAGGAATGTGCCTTAGAATGATTGATATCTGTATTCATTTTCCAAAGATACTTTTTAGATGCGCATAGATGTGCTTATTAAACATTTACCACTATTTTATTACAAAAATTTTCTATATAAATTTTTTTTATCGTAATATCTCAACGTTAGCTTGGTGATCTTTATTTAAAACTTGTTGTTTTATAACTGAGCTGGTAAACGAAATTTAAAGTTATCACTAGGAAAAAGACGAGTAAATTGTATTGCTTTTGATGTTTCAGCGCCATCCGGTAAATTAATGGACGTGGTTTTGTGTTATGTATTTGGAAACGGTAATATTCATCAGGCTTACATATTTCAAATATTAAACTTGGGAAAACGATGTTAAAATTAGAGAACAAACTGTACGGCAAATAAATTATCATAGAAAAAAAATTCTTTAGTACAGAAATGATTTTTTTGTTATTAGGAAAGGAAAATTATCAAGGAATCAAGGAAATCATTATCAAGGAAAAATGCCAAATTCCTTTAATCTTTAATTCGTAAAGCATAATAGAAATGGCCCGAATTGCACATTTTCTCATCACTTCTATGGAAAGTTTGATCTAAATTTCATATTTTTATGTCCAGCGGTTTGCTTGGCACATTGAAACGCACACACATTCTCCTTTCTCATTAGTAGATACACTATATGCCCAAAAGTATCCGGAAACTTGCAGATTTTCACATTTTTTAGAATTTCTGCGAAGTGGTTTAACTGACTGCCTTTAAACTTCGGATATGTAAAGAATAGACAATAATTCACATTTTACATTGAAGATTTGGTCCTGAGTGCAATTAGGGGGCCGTCTACAAACTGATAAACACAAAAAGGTTTTTGGCCCACCCCGCTTCACAGAATACTGATAACAAGATGAAACTTTCAGAAATCGTAATGTTTAATGTACATAATATTTACAAGAATTTTCGTAAACTCAGCTTAAATATTTAGGAAGATATAAAGGTTTTCTTAAAACATTTCAAATTTTTCCACCTGTTTTTTGCTTATAAAATGTAGAGTTTTCTGTTATATTATACAAAACTTACAGAAAAGATGACAATATGTTAGAGAAGCATTTTGTAAAAATTTGGAAAAGAATTGTTGAATATTAGAGGAATTATGAGCAATTTTAGTAAATAATGTTTTACTGCGCATGCGTGAAACATAGTGTAATTTTTCTTTCACAACTTTAAAGCCAAGTATATAGGGCAACTTATATAAAAACATTCAGTTCAATATCGTTAGTATTCAGAAAGATATCGGCATTACAAGGAGCAGAATTTTAGCTCCTGTCGAAGAGAAGCTAAAAGATGAGGGGTTGTACACAAATTGATATTTTTTAAACTTGTATCTTTAAATAGTTATATTGAATTGTAAAGTGGCTAGAATTCGCTGCATACCCATGAACACATCTAATATTCGTAACGAATAAAAAATTTATATGTAGAATTATTAAAATATTTTAAGAAAAGAAATTAATTAGATAAAAATTCGTTTCGCCATAAAATAAATATATTTAAAAATATCGTTTGGCCGTAAAATTGTAATATGTAACTTGTTAACAATCATGTAAATAATATAATTAAAGTAATAAAATGTTTGTTATTTATAGTGCCTAATTAGCTGGAATTTAAGTTATGCACGTAATTGATGTGTTCATGGGTATGCAGCAAATTCTAACCACTTTACAATTCAATATAACTATTAAAAAGATACAAGTTTAAAAAATATCAATTTGTGTACAACCCCTTATCTTTTAGCTCCTTTTCGACAGGAGTTAAAATTCTGCTCCTTGTAATGCCGATATCTTTCTGAATACTATTGATATTGAACTGAAATTTTTTATATAAGTTGCCCTATATATCTGGCTTTAAAGGTGTAAAAGAAAAATTACACTATGTTTCGCGCATGCGCAGTAAAACATTATTTACTAAAATTGCTCATAATTCCTTTAATATTTAACAATTCTTTTCCAAATTTTTACAAAATGCTTCTCTAACATATTGTCATCTTTTCTGTAAGTTTCGTATAATATAACAGAAAACTCTACATTTTATAAGCAAAAAACAGGTGGAAAAATTTGAAATGTTTTAAGAAAACCTTTATATCTTCCTAAATATTTAAGCTGAGTTTACGAAAATTCTTGTAAATATTATGCACATTAAACATTACGATTTCTGAAAGTTTTATCTTGTTATCAGTATTCTGTGAAGCGGGGTGGGCCAAAACCCTTTTTGTGTTCATCAGTTTGTAGACGGCCCCCTAATTGCACTCATGACCGAATCTTCAATGTAAAATGTGAGTTATCGTCTATTATTTACATGTCCGAAGTTTAAAGGCAGTCAGTTAAACCATTCTGGAGAAATTGTAAAAAATGTGAAAATCTGCAAGTGTCCGGATACTTTTGGGCATATAGTGTATATATAAATATGCTACAGCTGTTTTTTTTAAATAAGATAACATGATTTGCTGTAGTGCGTCAATACTTAACTGAAATAAAAAGGAAATTATGTTTAAAATCGCAGTTTGTGATCATGATGTGGTGAGTAACTGGTGACGAACCTCTGATCGGGGCGTCAGGCACTGACACACAAAGACATTTTAATTGACACTTGCGAGGATTTCTATTTACCTGTTTTTCATAACAGAGAGACAGACAATGAAAAATATAAAAAATTAAAGATTTGAGTTTGGTTTTGAATTATCCTGTATTTAGAATAGAATGAGTAAAACGTGGATTTGTACCGCCGTATTTTCTAAATCTGTGATATCGCGGATAGATTTATGTTGTTGTACAAATCTATATATGCCAAGTTTTATAAAATTCCTGAGCGAATTCGGTGCTCGGCACTACATACAGGGAATACTGAGAAATGTTATTCGTTGTGAAACTTTATTATACATCCCTTAAAGGTCTGGTGAATGTTCGTTGCAGGCGTAATATGGACAGAGCAGCCTAGTACATGCTATTACTCTTTCGGGTAATAACATGTACTAGGCAGAGCATGCATTACTATGTGATAGAAAGTTCTAGAAGTGCTGTCAAAGTTCGACTTCAGTACTCTGATTGGTTAATGTTTGGTGTGGAATTTTTAATAACAAGTTCAGTCTTCCTTATTTTAATCAGTTATTGCAATACATGTATGCTTTGAAGCAAGAAATCTAAACAAACTTAATGACAGGCAAATGATTCATTGTTCCACCTTTTATGACGACACCGTTTCGGAAATTGCAGCCAAACAAATGATCATTTATGTGTTCTCATCTAGACATTTACCTTAAAAGTCCGATTTTTAAAAAATTACCTAAAAAAGTTCCTTGACTTTTATTTCTTGGATAAAACATAGAAAATTAGTCTCAAAAAGTCCTATTCTCTATTAAGTATGGGTTATTACTAAAAGAGCAGTTTTTTTACCAACTGACCGCACTGGGCTTTATTTCAGAAAAAAAACATTGACAAAATTCTGTAATATTGAACACAGACGAATTTTAAGAACTTATAAATCGGATAAAGAATTTCATTTGATATTTGAAGAATGAAATATGGTATTCTCAAGAGCACAAACTAAGCAAAAAAGAAACGTCTCAAGTGAAAAACTTAAATTTATTTTAATTTTATTATCAGCACTCAGGCTGCCATCTAAAAGTTGTAAATTGATTTAATAAAAATTTCAATATGTAATATATGGCAATATGTAATATGTATCTTAATGGCAACAACAAGCATTAGAGCTCCTGTCTTATCCTCAAGGTTTTAGAAGACAAAATTGACTCTGTTGCTTAAAGGCAACACTGGGCATTTGAAGGCTAATGTAATCAATTTTTTCCATATATCCTTCAGTTTTATGATAAAAACGCTAATTTCGTCGCTGGATGCCGCTGTATTTGTTCTCCACACGTAGATCATAGATACTTTACTATATCATAGGCACCACATTCTTGACTCTAGCAAAAACATATCAAAGGAGGCGAAGGGCGTATGGATACGATGTGTAATACTACATCTCTGTACATACACAAAAAACTCCATGAAATTGTTGAGGGAAATCAGTGTTTTACCCTTCCAAAAATGATTTAATCGTAATCAAATAAGGGTACCAAACGAATAAATCTAAGGTAAGACGAGATTGTGTGAGTTCTTTGCAGTGATGTGTTATTTTGATGGTTAAATTATTTGATTTGTTTTATCTCTTTGTAAGAATTTGAAATATTTGAGGAAGGCTTTTTGTTTTTCAGAAGTTAAGCGAATTAACTTGTTCCGGAACTGGTCTATGAGTAATAAAATGCAACAGCAAGACAAAAAAAGGATGGGTCATCTAAAATGTGCGTGTTTTAGCCAATCCTTGCCTAAGTAGTGCAATCCTCTTTCAAATAGAATGACACACTTCCTTCCGAATTATCGGGAACTGCCTGAGAGCAATAAAGATCTAAGTGCTCACGCTTGCTCCGACTTTTTTCAGTCGGAGTTATTACAGTTTATTGTTTGTAACATAAATTATTTTCTATTTGGTTTCTTTGGTTTAGAAGAGGCGCAGGAAACTTGCTAAAATATGATCTTCTCTTTCTCCCTCTCCAATATTCCTGAAGCCCAAATTCTTTAATGCACAATGGGGCCCACTTGCAACTGAACAAACTAACACCCTGGCCAATCCACCACAGCTGAGAATGGGCTTTTAATGTAACAAGCACCTATATTTTTTATTTATTTGGAACTATTTATTATATGATAGGAAGTAATTTTACATCTAGAAAATTGGTGGCATTCTGTCTCACCAGCAAAAATTGTTCTGCAATCTCAAATTAACAACTGACATTTAAAAAAATCAACCATGTGATCTACATGCATATTACTTTTGACATATGAAAGTTGCTTGTTAATAATAATATGAACCCGTTTGACTTCAAGTAGGAAAGCAAACAAGAAAACTGGTGAGGAGGGAAAAGAAAACTTTGATACTGATGGAGGAACTGAAGCTGATAATTTTGGCTCTTCTTAAAAAGAAGGGGGATATAGGAGGAAATTTAACTTGATCAATACAAGACTCATTTTTAAACAAACTTATTTTGATTGATAACGTGTAGGTGAGAGAATGTGAAGGTTCATTATTTGTAAGTTTCCATTATTCAAGAAGTTGAATGTGGTGAACTGGATACAACAAGTTTGAAGACCAAGAAAATGGTTAAATCTATATTTATTTTGGTGTTCTATGACCAGTTTGTTATTTCCGAGAGTCAGTTAAAAGCTATACTCCCAGATGCTATCTTTGAAGCAGATTGTAAAAAAGAAGTTTTCTTTTTTAAAGTAGTGTAAGCATCAAATAAAAATTAGTGAGATAGTGCATTGAATGCTCTATTTCATGTCGAATATGTACTACCACATTGAACTACTGCTTTTTGTTACACAACTGGCCAAATGTTTTGCAAGATTCGTAAAATTGGAAACGTTTGGAGTTAATTTTAATGAAATGGTTCACAATCAGTCTCTGGAGAATTGTGGAACGTAAAATCGAGGGAACTCACGAGGACTATGTAACGAGAACTTTTAGGGGACGGTCCACAAATTGATGAACAAGAAAATTATTTTGGTCCATCCCGTTTCACAGAAAGCTGATAATGTTTTGAAACATTCATCAATCGTTTTGCTCCTTATGGGCATTGCTTACAAGAATTTTTATAAAAAGATCTTGAATTATCGAGAAGACATAAATGTTTCTATAAAACATTCACAATTTTTCACATGTTTTTTGCTTATAACATGCATAATTTTACGCCTAATTTAATTAACCCTCGGACCACTGAGGGTTCTCAAAATACGAGTGCAGTTGTATACTGAGGTTTGTTTAGTAATAGATAGGCGAAATAGACTCGTCCACCCCGTTTCCCCTTTTCGCCTCGCTACGGGTGGTGGAAGATGTGAATGGAAGGCCTTTCATCTCTTATCTCCACCCCAAGTGGTCCCTTAATGACCACTCGCCCAACTGCCTTATCCCCGCTTTCGAAACAATAACCAGCCGAAATCCGCCCCATTAGTATAGAAGTCGCATTCCCGGTTAGGAGTCAGAGGGTTAAACTTACAGGATACTCTACAATATATTAGAGACACTTTGTATTAAAATTTGAAGTAAATGCCTTGAATATTTGAGGAAATTTGAGTATTTGTAGCAAATACATTTTAATTTCGCATATGCGAAAAATAGCATAATTTTTTTCCTTTCATAACGTTAAGACTAGATATCTAAGACAGCCCATATAAAAATTCCAGAGTTGAATACCTTTAATATTTAGAAAGTTGTAGACAATGCAATCAGCAGAATTTCTGTTGTTCTCTATGAGAAACAAAATGATGAGGGGTTTCTCACAAATCTTTTTTTAAACTTCAATTTTCGAATATTAATCTTCGAATTGTAATTTTAACTATGTATTTAATTTATAAGTTGTAGTGGGCACTCAGGATATTCAACTTTTATAAAATTCAATATTGCAATTCGAATATTAAAGTTTAAAAAATATTGGTTTGAGGCCAACTCCTCATCATTTTGTTCCTTTAAATTTTAGAAAATTTGGCGTAAAACTCTGCATGTTATAAATAAACAACATAACAGAAACTTGGCAATGACAGACAGATATAAGAGAACACTTTCGGACTCGAAGATGTCTGAATCGTGGAGATTCATCAAAACCACGAGGTGACCTAACAAAATCTCGAATCACAACATTTTCTCTTTGTGCAGGTGGGTGACAAAACAAAGTGACCACTTTTAGATTTGCACGCTTTTTCGAAACATTAGGATCAACCCGTTTCAAAGGAAACAAATTTGGATTTGAAACTTTCATCAATGGTTTTGTATCCTGTGTGCAATACTTACATATATTTCGATAAAAAAGGTAGCCCACACATTCGGAAGATATAAAGGTTTTCTTATAAAATCTCAAATATTTATGCATGTTTTTTTGCTTATAACATACCGAGTTTTCATCAAATTTTACGAAACTTAAGAATACTTGACAAAACAATAGACAAGCATTTCAATAGAGAAATGATTCATTTGATGTAAATACTTTGAATATTAGAAGAAATATTAATCGATTGTTCTTAAAAAGGGATTTTTGTATTCTCGGCGGAAATTACTTTTTTATTTTTTTTAAATTTGATAAAGGTGAATGAATCTTTGGAGTAAAAAAGGGGCTTCTACCATACAGAGGAACCTTTTGGTACAGCATCAAAGTTCCCATGCGATGTTAGAAGAAGGCATCTTCCCAGAAGAGCCCTTTTAACATCAATATAGCAATTCTTTGCTAGATGTCTAAAGTCCCTTTTTAACACCAATCGTTTCATATACGTATTTTCACTAAATAATATTTTAAATGCGCATGTGCTAAATGTAGCATAATATTTTTTTAATAATTTCAAAGCCAAAAATATAGGGCAACTTACATAAAATTGCCAGCTGAATATCATTCAAATTCAGAACAATATCGGCGAGGTCAAATTCAATTGCGCTCTAAAAGAAGCTTGAATTTTCGGATAGTTATAATCAAAATGCAATTTAAATTTTGCATTCAATATATAATTATACACGGGTATTTAGGATATTCAACTTTCATAAAATTCAATATTACTGTACGAAGAATCAAGTTTAAAAAATATCAATTTGTGGAAAAACCCTCATCATTGAGCTTCTTTACCGGAGGTATTTTTGTAACAAATGGATTGAATGTAGACTATAACCCAAAAACGAATGGCATCTGCCATCTGATGAGAAGAATAGATCTCATATGATTCTGGAAAGAAGAATAATCCTTCCTTTCTTTGCTGCATTCAAATAACCATGAGACAGAAATATTAGATAGTGTCTAACACCCACAATTGTACGAGATGAGACTTAGAAAACAAACGAAATTCGTCTCGCTGCAATGCAAACGTCTCCATATATGCTATATAATGCTTTTCTGGCATTTTGTCACATATTCTGCCAATTTCGTATGATTTGGTTGAAAACTCTGTATGTTATAAGAAAAAATTGCATAAGGGAAAATTTCAGGTTATTTCTAAAGAAAACCTTTATATTGAAATGAATGAGAGTTACCATCGTGAGATGGTCAGGAGAGGCCTCAACTCCAAAACATCATTTGACACCACAAGAAGTTGATTCCATTAAGCATTAGGAAAACTTTTAATTATTGAAACAAATTACTAATTATTGAACATTGAACAAATAATTTAACTAAAACTGGGAAACATGTGTACAATTGACATGGCAACTAACATATTACTGTAGTGGGAAAAAGAACAGAAGAATTTCACTGGAGATGCAGCCGCTTTTAGACGTATCCTTTCGTCAATATTCTGCATATTCAATTTTCTTCTTCCTTGAAGATTGAATCTCTGGATATCACAAGATTGTCAGGCTACATAGTGGAACGCTAAATCATCTTCTCGAATACTTGTGCTATTTTTACGAAAATGCATGTAAATATAGCGGACATCAAACACAACCATTGACGAAAGTTGCAAATCATTATCAGCTTTCTGTGAAACAAGGTTGCTCCCATACCAATTTCATCTTCATCAATAGACAGAATATTCACTGTGAAAAGTGAGTTCAAGCGTATTCGTTACATGGCCGAAGTTAAAAGAAGATTTATCCAGCCTTTCCGGAGATACTCGAAAAATTCTGCAAATCCAAAAATCCTCAAGTTATTTTGTCATCCAATTTTATATACTTCGTACAAGAGACCGTTAAAATCAGTTTTCGATAGTTTTACTCTTTATATAGAAAGTTACCTCCGTAAAAGCCGAAAGACCTTATGAAACATCAATTTTATTTTTTTTTTCAAAAGAAACTTAGAGATTTTCGAATAAAGTACCTTTCTCATTAGATCATTTCTAAAATTTGCCTTAATACAAAAGGCGAAATAATTTTTGTTTAAATATGTATTTTGAATTTCCAAAATGTAAAATCCTTTATTGCAGACATCCCTCCGAGTCGCCAATTTTCATTCGAAGTATAGAGAGGGAACTGCTTGTAAAGGTCTTACTGTATTATAATATTTTTATTCATTTAGAAATATGACATGCTATTGTTACATGATGTGACCAATTGTCCTCCTTTAAGGAGGACAGGTCTTATTTTGTAAATTCTGTCGTAACTCGAAAAGTGTCCTCCTTTTCGATATTTGAAATTAGGTGTCTCAATATATATTTAAATTCTGAAAATTTGTGCAATTGGCAAATAAACACGTTTAAATCGATAAAAGATGGGTGGAAAATTTAGCCTATCAAAAAATGAACATATTCTATGTGATTTTTTTTTCTTACTCAATTTACTTTGTGTTGCCCTGGAACTAATGAAGCAGTTGAAAGGTTTTTTTCTTCTATTGTTAATGATTTTTTTACCTTTAAAAAATCCAGAATGAATGTTGACACTCTAGCTGCAGCACTTGCCATAAAATTCAATACTACGGATATTTCTTTTTCATATATTCCTAGAATAGTGTTAGAAGATGATACATTGAGAAAAATATGCATTCAATGGTAAAGGAGTCATTTAAATAATAATAAAGAATCATGTTAGCATAATTACAATTAATTTTAAATGTTACAAATGTTTTTGTTATGCATTTTTCATATTTTCCGCGAGCAACTTCTTTTCTTAAACTGGCACGTTACACAATGATGTTTTCTAATAAAAGAAACTACATTCAGCACAATACATGAACATTCCATCAATTGAAAAAAGCGCATTTATCCCAGACTTTACTCCGATATGAGGCTGATTTCAGAGACTGAAAATTATTTTACGAAATAATTTAATAAATATTGCTTGTACAAATGTGCCTTAAAATCTTTGACGTCTGTATTCATTTTCCTAAGATAGTTTTCAAATGTGTATAGACGTATTTATTAAACATTTACCACTATTTTAATACGAGATTTTTCTATATAAAATCTTTTAAGCCAGCTAAGTGAATGCTGAAATCTAAGGAGTTGATATTTATTTAAAGTTTGGAATTTTATATCCGAGCTGGTAAACCAAAATTTAACTTGAAGTTGTCACTTGGAGGGTCCAAGAAAAAGATGACAATATTCCATTTTGTCTGCTTTTGAGGTTTTAACGTCATCCGGTAAATCAATGCCCAGATAGCAATTTTAGTTTGCAACAAGTTTGACATGATAAGAGTGCAATCTTGAAACAAGTTAACGCAAGCTTCGAAGTCACCATGCGACGAACTTGCAGCAAGCTTGCCACGTCAAACTCATTGCAAATTATAGCAAAAACAGAGTACAAACACAATCTCAGAATAGAACTCGCGACCTACCGCTTGGTAGCCTGACGTCTAAACCACACGGCCAGCTCGCCTACGAGAGGAGAAGATAGATTTCGCTAATAGAACGCGCATATGATTTATTTTAAACTCTTTTCTTGATTTCATTAATTTTTAAAATTTTGTTTTGAGAACATGATTTGAAATCAAAGAGAGAGGATTTCGCTAATAACTACGTTTTGCTAGTAGAATAAATTATGAAATTAGGTTTCAAAAGTAATTACTTTTAAAATGGGACAAAGTGTAAGTTATTATTTTTCTACAAACATGGACTGTTTTTTAGGTTTAATTTTGTTTATAAACGTTAATTTCATCATTAAGAAAAAGACGATATAGGTTTCTTTAAAGTGCGAGTTATATATTTAGTAAAAAGATGGAAATGTTTCATTTTTTTTTATAAAAAAAGTTATTTTTTTCACAAATTATCATTGATTTATTGAATTAATAAAAAGAAGGACGGTCTAGGCGATGCTATTAAAAATCGGTTGTTTTTTTTAAAAACAGAGACAAAGAAAATTATCTCTTTGTGCTATCATCTTTGCATCAAGCTTGTTTTGCAAACTTGCAGCAAGCTTGCATTGCAAAGGAGGGGTGGAGCTATTTGTCACGGCGAACTTGAGGCAAACTCGTTTTGAAAGCGAGGGTGGCGATTCTGCATTGTTATTTTGCCACAAATTCTCTTCAATCTTGACGCGTCAAATTTCCCATGACAAGGTAATAAATATCAAGTCAAAATCAAACTTGCTGCAAACGTACGTGCTATCTGGGTGGACTTAGTTTTTTGAATATGCATTTGGAAACGATTAGGACGATAATATTCCTCATGTTTATTCATTTGAAACATTGAATTAGAGAAAACGATGTTGTAATTAGAGAAAAATTTACGGCAACTAAGTTGGTATCATAGAAAAGTTAATTGGTACAGAAATCATTTTTATGGTTTAATATTTTCCGAAACTATCAAGGAAAAACGCCAAATTCGCTTCATCTTTAATTAATAAAATTTTTAAAAAAGCACAGTAGCGGAAAAAAAGTATCCACCCAGAACTAATCCCTAATCATTTTATCTTAAAACAAAAGGTACCAGTTTGCAGGAAATAACGTCTACTAATATTTTCCATGTCTAAAAAGTTTAAAAGGGGTCCTCTACATGTTTATAATAGCACTAACTTCAAAACTTCCAACGAAACACATATTTTTCTTATAATATTTCAAATCTACATGAAATTTATGCTGGAAAACAATTTTTCATCATCCCAGCTATTTTTGTTTCGGAATTAAACCCGAATGAAATTTTGAGCTTCCAATGTTAAAGTAAAATTTTGACTTTTTATTAATACCTTTAGAAATAATGTTCCTATTTACCTAGAATTTTTTTATGTAGTAGTACGAATTTTTCTGCACATTTTACGTTTTTACTTTATATTTTAAAATAAATTTGAGTACATGAAATATTTTATTAAAATTAATGGTAAAAAAATTTTGGGTAGCAACACTGATAAATTTTAACAGTAATCGAAGCAGATGGCCATTTAATAAGCCTATGAAAAATTTCAGCATATCCGTACTAGAAGTTTTGAAGTTACATTAAATTTTCAACTTTCTCTGTGAAATGATGGACTTAGCCCTCCAGCTGTTATAGTCCAGTCATTAGGTGCTAAAAAGGGATGATTTAAAGCAAATTCTGGTGGAGTCGTAATTTTTTGCTCCTATATGTTTTTTGGGGTGCTGATTACGAATCTGAGGTTTCCCACCAAAAATTTTTGTTGGAATTTTAGTTATAGCCAGAAAACATGAAAAAAATGGGCTTTCTTCCAGTTTTTTGCTTATAATTCAAAAACTATCAACTTTTTATAGCATCATCATATATCAAAATAATCAGCATAAAATTTTCTACAATTTATATCTGTACTATTTTATCGTTACGAGTACCGTTTAGGCGCTATAATTGGTTGAAGTTTGGCGAATGTTTGACTTAACTGCTAGCGCGGCTTGAACAACAACGAACCATCCTATCTGTAAGCGCGAAATCATCTATCTTACTAAATAAATTTTTGCTTAATTAATATACTTTTTCTATCGTAAAGTTCTTTGCTCAAATAAAGATTTTAGCAGTTATATTGTGAATATACTAACAATCTGCACAAAATTCGTTCGAAATCTTTCTACCCCTGGTATTACCTGGCTTTCCCTTTCGCGGTTGCGAAGTAAACTACAGAGTAAATATCACGAATTTTTTAATAAGTTAAGAGGCTTAAACATAGGCCTGTTATTGTACCATACCTGCTCTTGGTATGAAAAGAATCGAAGGAAATAATTTTAATACTGTGAAATTCAAAAGAAATGACAGAGTGTAACCACTAGCTCTAATAAGTGATGTCATCAAAGTGCATGATGAAAGTGTATCTATCAACCCTACAACGCTTTCCCAGATAATTTATATTACAAAGCAATCGGATGAAGAACTAAAGGACGTCTTAACATATGAACTATGTCCCTTTCCATTACTTCTGTGTGATGAAGGTGGAATGCGAAAAGGCACGAAATCCTCTTTATACAAAGCTTTCAAGCCATGTACACGGGATTTTAATGCTGAAAGTAATGTGTATATTACTGATGGAGGATACTTGCTGCAGAGAGTCATCTGAAAAAGGGGTTAAACTTTTTCATCAATTTGTGATAATTATGTAACATATGTTCGTACAAAGTACAAATCAACTGCTCTAGTCATTTTCGATGGGTATCCTGAAAATGAAACAGTAGGAGGCACTAAATGAGCATAACGGGCCAGAAGAACACAGAAACGAATGTCAAGCGAAGTAATGTTTGATGAAACGATGATACCAACCGTTTGCTAAGAAAAATTCCTGGCCAATCCGAAGAACAAGGATAGATTCATTTCCATCCTGATGAACAAGTTCTCCTCAGTAAACATGATGAACAAGTTCTCCTCAGTAAACATGATGAACAAGTTCTCCTCAGTAAACATACAAGAAAGCAGACGAAGGTGCTGATTGTTTAATTGTGAAAGCTCTACCTTTGGCCCCAACACATCCGTCTGTGGTTGTCATAGGTGAAGATATCGAACTTTTTGTCTTAATTGGCATTTGTACCTTTGACAACGTATATTTCCTAAAACTAGGAGAAGGAAAATCGCTGAAAAGATATTTTCTCCTCACACAGTTTTAGAAAAAAACAATCGCCGACAATATTTTATTCAGACATGTCATGAGCGGATGTGACACCATATCGGCTCTTTTTAATTATGTTAAATTGAAGTTTGTGCAGACTTCGA
>BGPR01002524.1:0-49349 GCA_013235015.1 Araneus ventricosus | reverse complement strand
AAAAATCTTTCGTAGGTGGTAACTATTTATACCAGAGAACTATAAAGTGTTAACATAAATTCAATATTTTTGAGTACAGACAATATTAAATAATTAACAAAGTCCATTGACTCGGCGTTTCGCGATGAAGATTAATATTTCATTTTCCAATCAACATTCACGCGATCCTTAAGGAATGCGTGAACAAAAAGAACTGTCACGTGAACCTTCAGAAAAGCGCAAGCATGTGGAATAACTTATTTTTAAAGTCAAGAATCAAGTGATATTGCTGAGAAAAGAAATAAATAATTAATTTGTGGAATAATAACTGAAAAATAGACGCAGGGACAGAAATCTGATGATAGATATGATATAGTTTCAAGAGTTTTTAGATTAAATTTTGAATACTTAAGTTAATTATACCTAAAGGAAAATATCTTTCAATGTTTACTTAAAATAAGAGCCTAATTTAGGGGAAAGGTTGCCAAAGTTATTTTTAATTGCTCTTTTTATCTACATCCAAGATTTGTTTGGCGGTTAAATTTGTATCCAAACGATTTGGATAATCACTGGCGGTAAAATTCTAAACCAAATGATTTAGTTAATTACAAAAGTTCCCTTTCGAATTTTAATTTTTTTAACCGATTTAAAAAGAAAGGATTATACAAACCCAAAGAACACGGAATTCAACATTTTGTTCACTAAAAAAAGAACTGATTCAGTTCCCAAATAGATTTGGCGATTGCTAGAGATTCAAACAGTGTATTAAATTGGAAATTTTTCAAAATTATTCACAGTACAGAAGAACTGATAAGCAAGGTTTATCTTGCCCTACAAGCTAATGTTAAGAATAGAGATTGGTTGTTGAATGGGTAATTTTGGCACTGACTAATGAAAGTTTTGATCAGATAAATGAAAAAAATACTTCACAAATGGAGGGATGTAATACAGAATATCTATCTGTAGATATGGTAATGGGCAATAACAAGTAACATCATATCCTGTAGAGTCCTTCAACTCCTTAGAATTGTCAGGGGTACCTTCCGACAAGCTGAGATTAAAAGTCGGTGTGCTAGTACTATTGATACGTAACCTGGATGTACCGAGACTGCGAAATGGCACACGGTTACAAATTACATATCTAGGTCAAAACGTCCTGCCAGCTATTGTTATGACTAGCATAGCGAGAGGAGAGAGTTTTTTTAATTCCACGATAATGCCGAAGGATTTGCCATCCCAGTTCAGAAGGTAACAATTCCCTTTAAAATTAGCATATGCCAGGCTCAGGGCCAGACACTCAAGGGGGAAGGTGTACATTTGGAAAAACCGTATTTTTCTCATGGGCAACTATATGTGGCGTGTTCACGTGTGTCCAGCCCACAAACCCTCTACATCCGTACAAAAAACGTTAAGCGAAAAACGTCGTATTCAAAAGTGTTTTAGCACAGATAAACAAATTACCTAACTATAACAGCAGACACTCCTGTTAGTCGAACCAATTATGTATTATCAATCGTCAAAACTTTATTTTCCCGTTTCAACATGTAATGGGACATTTACATTCGTGAATTAAAAAATAATAATAATTCAAATTCATCGCGCACGAAGTCGCGGGTAACAGCTAGTGTTAAAATAAAAGTGAACATCGGCATCTACCAGGATTGGCCATTTGTGGCTTTCGGTAGGTGATTTGGTCTATGACAAAGAAGTTGCTGATATGGGTTGCAACAATGAATCAGAAAATGAATATTCAGCCCAACAGAAATAAGGGAAAATAGACATTATTATCAATATTTCAACAATTAGTGATTTATTTTTTTCATTTGGAGGAAAGTTATCTCCGAAAAAGCTGAAAGACCTTATTTAACATCAATTATGTGTTTTTCCTTAAAAAATATAGAGAATTTCGAGTAAAGTACTTTTTTATTAGATGATTCATAAAATTTGCTTTAATAGAAAAAGCGAATTTAGTTCTGTTAAAAATAAGTATTTTGAACTTGCAAACTTCAAATCTTTTTTTAGCCATCCCTCTGAGCCCCCAATTTTCCATGAATGCAGAAAGGACTGCTGAATAGAGGTTTCATTGTATTATATCTTTTTTATTTATTTAGAAATGTGACATGTTACTCTAGATAAGGTGACGAACAGTGACGTAGCAACTTCTGGTGGAACATGGTGCGGATTTTAAACTTATCACACCCCCCCCCATGTCCACCAAAATATGAAGTATAAAATTAAGTTTATTTAGAAAGCAATTTCTTTATTCAATTCGTTAAGTACAGAGTGCATAATGTTAATAATTTTGTAAACATTTTTTTTCAATGAAAAAAAGGAAAATGAAACAGCGTCATCAATATCGAAACCTTCAGCTGCACTACTTTCAGTTGACAAAATAGCGAAGCTGGAATGCTCGGTTCATAGTGGTTCTGAGATAATTATTAAGTTGTTTGAGTTTCAAAAAACTCCTCTCACATGATGCAACGCATAAAGTTAAGAAAAATATTAATGCTAAAGTAAGATTGGGAACAGAGTTGAAAAGTTCATATTCAATCACAAATTTTAAAAATCTTATTGAAGTCCAACCAAGAAATTCTTCTTTTGGAACTTTGGCGACTTTTATAAATCTTCTTAAGCGTGGAATTTCTGTAAGGATACCATCTGCAGAAGATCATTGTAATTTTTAACCAAACTTTGTACAAACATGTTAAGTTCAGTTTCCGAGGTTTCGATCAGATTTCTGGGCTCTAAAACTACAAACTGATCTGATATATATTCCATGCCTTTGCAACGTGTATCGATTTCTTGTTGAAATCTGTCAATGCAATCTAACATTGACCTTTTCAGTTCTTTATACAAAGTCAGTGGCTCGTTTTATATCCGGGCATAATTTTTTTTCCTCCTGACAGTTCTTCTTTTACTACAAGAAGCCCCATCTCTTCATATATGTCTTTTAGACTTCTTATTTTGAAAACAGACTTCTTGAAACTTATTCCAAGAATCTGCAATTACTTTTAAACGTCGTCGACTTCTTTTAAGACATTATTACATAAACACAAAAAGCACAAAATCGAGAAATCTTACATTGCAGGCAACAGAGTTTGAGCTGTTCCTCTAGTTTCTATCGTTTCCGAAGTATCACACAGTTCCTCAATGACGTCGAAAATCTTCTTAAATCACTTAAATACAGGCTTAACAGCTTCGTAATGAGTACTCTATCTTGTTTCTGTGAAAGTCGCTTAACTGTAACTTCAACATTTGTCAGAAGTATCGTCACGTCAAGTGATCGATCACGGTATCAATAGTGAAATCTTATGAACAGCACATTTAAAAAATACATCGAAATTGGAACAATAAATTATGCACATGTTTAAGTTACCATAGATTTGCGACATGAATTTTAAGAAAAAACCTAAGAAGCGTTGTGAAAAATTAGAAAAAATACGTTTAAAAACGCCGTCTTAGCAACTTAAAATAAAGTCAATAACGAACCAAATCAAGAGAACGCCAATGATAATTTCCCAATACTGTCCATTTAAATTATTTGACATGTTTTTTGATGTAACAAAAAGGCGCATTAATACAAAACCGGCAATTTTTTATCACCCCTCAGAGCTAGTACCCGGTGCTTCCTGTACCCACCGCTCCGGCATTCTTACGCAACTGGTGACTAATCCTCCTCCTATAGGTAGAACAGAGATTCTTCTTTTGTAAGTTCTGTCCTCCCACAAAAAATGCCCTCCTTTTCTATATTTTAAATTAGGAGACTGAATGCATATTTAAATTCCGAAAATTTATGCAATGGGCAAAAAAAAACGTAGAAATTGAAAAAAGACGGGTAGAAATATTTATCCTATTCAAAAATGAACATATTCCAAGTGATATATTTTTGTTTTAGTTACGTTATGCTGTTCTGGAAATAATGCAGCAGTTTAAAGGTTTTTTAAAATTTTTTTAGACCAGCGAGAAATCAAGATTCAATGTTGATAATCTATCTGCAGAACTTTTCGTAAAATTCAATATGAAGGATATTTATTGTTCATATATTTCCAATATATTATTAGACGATAATACATCGAGAAAAATATTCATTCAGTGGAAAAGTACTCAATTAAATAATAATTAATAGGTATGTAAGCATAATTACAATTTTAAATGTGGCAAATATTATTGTTATGCATTTATCATATTTTAGCGCATTCTTTATTAATGTTGCAATGAAAAAGTATTTCTTTTATTTACAGTATTTTTTAATTTATTTTTATCCTTCTTTTCATTGAAAATTGTTTGTCACTTTATTTTTGCCATATTCGTGCAATTTCTTTTCCTAAATTCTCAACGGTCATGTTTTACAATGATTTTTTGTTATAAAGGAAACTACATTGAACACAATAAATGAACATTCGATCTATTGAAAAGAGCGAAATTATTCTAGATTTAACGACGGTATGGCGCTGATTTCACAAACTGAGGTTTTTTACGCAATAATTTAGTAAGTAATGCTTGAACAGATTTGCCATAGAATAATTCATATTTGTGTTCTTTTTCCAAAGATAGGTTTTAGCTGTGCATAGACGCATAGACGTGATTATTTAAGTATTACCAATAATAGGAAATTATATATATATATTCTTTTATTTTCTTATAAAACACAAGCAATGAATTTAGATGGATATATTAATTTAAAGCTTGAGTTTTATATGCGGGCTGGTAAACTAAAAGTAGAGTTGAAGTCATCATTGAAGGACATAATTGTTTGTTCTATTGCCTCAATACTTAAACAAATAAAAGAAAAATTATGTTGAATATTGTAAAGTTAAGTGGCAAAAACTAGAAACCTTATTTTTCGTTTATTGCAAAATTTTAAACATTTGAACCTCATTGTTATTCCCTGGACCCTTCATTTGATCAGGATGAATGATCGAAGTTGCAATACACGAAGATAAACGTTCTAAGATTGGATTCTTTTATCATGCGATACGATACGTATCGTATACCGTACCGGAAAAAGGTAATGAAGTTGTCTCTCGCGTTCAATAAACCACAGTAGACAACGTGCATGGAAATCCAATATACAGAAGCTTCGTATTTCCGACACGAAATCGTAAAAATTAACGTTCGTGTTGTGTAAAGCCTATCAAATGATTACAGAGACTCGGATACAGAACAAGTTTAATGTGAATTTCAAAAAAAATCTGTACAACTTGTTTTAAATGCGCGAAAATATCCTAGCAACACATTTGTAAAATATCTTCCGATTTAGTATGAAATGTATAACATTGTTTTGCTTCGCAATCCCTGTGAAATCAGTCGTCTTTAAAAATAATCGTGTTTTTTCATGCATTTATTCTAAGTTGAGCAACTATGCTCCTTTAGGGAGTAAATTCCTTTTTGTAAGTTCTGTACTTCCTCTAAAAGTGTTCTCATGCATGTTTTTATTATGCATTTATGATATTACATTGTGTTTTTATTAATGTTGAAATGAATGAAATATTTCTTTCGTTTACGATACTTTTCCATCAATATGTCGTCCTTTTCATTGCAGAAAGGTTGGTCATCTTACATTGTTGTGTGTTGGAAATTACATTGAACACAATAAATGAACATTCTATCAACTGAAAAGAGCGCAATTATTCTAGATTTAACGCAGGTAGGAGGAAGACTTGTTAGACTGACAATTTGCTTACGAAATAATTTAGTAAGTATTGCTTGAACAGATTTGCTTTGGAATTATTCACATCTGTATTCATTTTCACAAGATAGGTTTTAATTCTGCATAGTTTATTAAAGTTTAAACATTATTTTAATTCGAAACTTTTATATATAAACGTTTTGAGCTCGGGATTAGTTAGCAGTTAAAATATCTGTAGATTTTTTTTTTTTTATTTAAAGCATGGAATTTTATAAATGTGATGGTAGACAAGTATTAGACTTGAAGTTTTCACATGGAGGGTCAAGGGAAAAGAAGATAAGATTACATTTTGTCCCTCTTTTGAGGTTTCAGCACCATCTGTTAAATTAATAGACGTAGTTTTATGATATGCATTTTAGAGACGATTAGGACGACAATATGGCTCAGGATTCTACATTTGAAATATTGAACTCGGGAAAATGGTCTTAAATTAGAGAAGAAACTGTGAGGCAACCAAATTGGTATCATAGAAAAGAAATTTTTTATTTAGTACAAAATCCTTTCTGTGGTATATTATTGCTTGAGCAGATATAAGTATAATATATAGTATTCGTTCTCCAAAGATACGTTTTAAATGCATATATACATTTTTATTAAAGTATTACCACTATTTCAATACAAAAGTATTCGATATAAAAATTATTGCGCTTGAAATTATTAGGGTACATTTAAAGACGAACTGTCTTTTGTTTTTATTTAAAGCATGGCATTTTATATACGTGCTGATAAACGAAAATTAGAGTTGAAATCAACACATGGGACGTCGAGGAAGAAGACGATGAGATTCCATTTATCCTGCTGTTGATGTTTGAGCGCAATCCATTAAATCAATGGCCGTAGTTTTATTATGCATATTTGGAAACTGTTAGGACAATAATATTCCTCAGGATTGTACATTTAAAATATTAAACTGTGGAAAAAGATTGTATAATTAGAGAAAAAAATGTATAGCAACTAACTCGGTATCTTAGAAAAGAAATATTTTTTATTTAGTACAGAAATCATTTTTGTAGTATAATATTTTCCGAAGTTATGAAGGAAAAACGCCATTGTCGCTTAACTTTTAATTAATAAAGATTAAAAAGTTGAAACCTGGAGGGCCCAGGAAAAAGACGACATTTTCAGATTCGCAGAATACGCATGAAGGAAATAAGGTGTGACGTCACAGAACACAGTACTACAGTAAAACAACAAGCAGTTGGATGACATCCGCAGTTACGTTTATCATGTGAATGAAAAAGTCACTTCACTTGACTAACATATTATTTATGGCGTATTATTATAGCAAGAATCATAAAATAATAAAAACTTGATTTTCCAGTTAGTTTCTATGAAAAAGATAATCAACTTGAAATTACTCGGTATTGCATATATTACAAAGAAATTTGTGTTTATCTTCTTAAATAAAGTGAAAAAAATTAATTTTGTATTTTGGGCCTTTTCTATGTGGCCGATTTGGTCCAAAATTTGATACAGATCTAAGCTGTTTTTCATCACGTCGTCACTCAAAATTCCATCTACAGGTGGCTGACTGGGTCTCAAAATATTGATTGCCAGGAAACGATGCGGTCCTATTTGAAACTACATTTCTATCATTTATTTAATGCCATTATTATAACGAGCAGATAGACATTCTAAAAAATTCAAGAATTCAAGCTATTATACAGACTGCCCAAAAATGTCTTGAGCCCCCTTCTTAACTTCAGAACGCCCCAAGTTGCAGTCATATATTTGGTGTCAAGGTATAATTAAGCTGCTCCGTGCTACGTAGTGAGATCACTTACAAAGCTATCTAGCAATAAAATTTGAAGTATGTATTCATAATTTGGGAACGGTATGTCATAAGGAGAAAAAGGAAATTCCAAATTATAAAATATCTTTAATTACGTGTGAGAAGAAATCTTCTACACTTTTGAGTTAAGAAAAGAAGCACAAGACTAGCATTTTTTGTAACGATTCCCAAAACTGCGTGGTTACGAAACACGGAAGAATGGAGCCCTTACCTGTCATAAGTGTATTCATCCTTTCTGCTTCTATAAAGTGCATTTAGACTTCAATTTCTATATAAATTACTGCGCCGATCAACCCTTGTTATTCAATATTCTGATCCATACATTAACTGACGAGCATACTTGATATCGGCCAGCTTATCAACGTTCTCTCCCGTTCTCCACGTCTATGCTCGAAAAGCATGCTTCATCTGTCCATACCATCTTTGCGAAATCAGTTGACGATAAAATATATTTTACGAAACTTACAAATTCCTTCTTAAAGAAACTTTAATATGGTTCGCCCGTAAAACTCCTAAAACAACTCAGAACAGATCACAGTTATGTACAGAAATGAGCTCAATTACTGTTACGTTTCGGACTCAGCTTCCATATTCTCCGCCGCGTGGCGCTGTCACCATTTTTAACCAAATTTGCGAGCATATGCGTGCCGATGAAATGTTAAGCATGGGGTTAACGTCTTATCGACATAACTTGAGTGAAATCGTCTGTATACCGTAGGCTACAAAATAACGCGGTTCATCAGAATTTAATTGTTTTCAGGATAATTCACTAGATGTAATCTTCGAAACACTCTTCATATAGACATGGCAGTAAACATTTTGAAGTATGTCGTCAAAAGTGTTTTTTAACTTTATTCAGAGGAAATTGAAATTTTAAAAGTGGGAAATCTTCTTTTTGGAAAAATGAATTAATAACTATTAAGCTAGTTTAAGAGTATAAAACTATTGTCTTAAAAGTTGCTTCTGGTTACAATTTAACAGCTATGCGCTACGCGATAAACTAACTCACTGCGTTAGCTAGAAGGTAAAATTCGGAGTAAGCGCTCTCATCTCGAAAACGGTTAGAGATACTGGAATGAAAATAGGTACAAAGTGGTAGAACATCATCTGTTTGATACGAAAAGGCACTTTCTATACATTAAAATTAAGACTGGGAAGCTTAAAGCGCGAAATTTTTAGACACGATTTCTAAAGCTGTGACGTCACGAATACACTTTATGTCTCTCAAAAGGCTAAGTTTGGAAAATTCTGAGGGAATTCAGTGCTCAAAACTACTGCAGGGGATGCAGAGAGATGTGACTCATAGTGCCACTTGCCTCTATTCCTTAGAGGTCTAGTGAACGTTCTTTGCAGATGTAATACTATAAACCGATGACGCATGCCTATCGCTTAATGACATGTACATGGCAGAATACCTATTACTATGTGATAGAAAATTATTATTATTATATTGGATCGAGGCAGTGTGAAAGAGAAATTTCCAATAGAATAATAGCATTGCATAAAAACTTGGTATTCAAAATGTAAAATTAAAATATACTCATATGTTTCTCGCTCCTAAATTCCGCAAGAGTTCTGTTAAATTTAGATGCGTCACTAATGGCTGCAATACTTTTATTACTAAATCAGGCAAATTAATTCAAAGTACCCGAAGGCAACTTTAGATAATTTGAGAGAACAAAATAATTATTAATATTAATTTTGAAATAGTCAATGCAATTAGATATGTTGTTGTCTACAATATACAAACCTATGATTTCCAACATCTTCTTATTAGTATAGACATAGATGATTTGGTCTACATTCTTGTGGAGATACATAAAGATTTTGGATTAAATAAGAATTTAAGTATGCATAAATGTAAAACTCTTATTAATCTAGTATTAAAAGAAAACTTTATTGTTTTTTATAATAGACTGTTCCATCAGATTTAGAGACTGTCACAGGGAGGACCAGCTGGTAATATTTTTGCTAATTTATATTTACATTTTTATGAGAAGGACTTCATTTCTAATAATTCTTAAGATGTTCGGATAATCTGACAATTCGGATTACCGGGATTCTACTGTAACTATTTAAGGCCCACGTCCACCCAAAATGTTTAAAAGTTGATATAGATAAACCAGAAAACAAATATTCAATAGTGTCGAGATTGACAGATAAAGGAAACTATATTACAAGCAATAGTACAAGAGGTACTGATACAGCATAGAACAAAATACCGTGACTAACCGAACAAGTTAAATCTCAAGGCCTAAAAACACAAATGACAACGAAAACAAGTGTGTCAAGTCAACGATAGAAGTAAACAAGTCGGTAGTGTCATAAAATATCAAATTGTGGATGCAAAGTTTTCAGTCATGGCAGATATTCAAATCTGAAGCAGTAAAAATAATCAAATTCTCAAGATAATAAAAGCAAAAAATTATGAGTTCTAAGAGCTATATGTTTAAAGCTTTATGCAGCAACGCACTGAATTTGAAATTGTGTAAAACTTTACTCTAGGGTTTTTTTTCCTTTTCTTCAACATTTACTAACCAAAATGAAACGAAACATAAAACGATTAATTTTCCTTCGCAGTCCCGTGAAAAAAACCAACTAATTCATATTTACAGGAAAAATAACGTAATTTCTGATTAGTACGATGCTCAATCAAGATCGAAGCATTACGAAACTTCCTAAAAGGTACGGACAAATTACTAACATCATTAATTTAATGCTAAAATGCAAGACCTTAATGACAAGACAAAGGTGACATTTTTATAGAAAGTTTGTAAAAAAGAAAAGATGCCGAATCTAATTAAGAAGAGGATATATTATTTTAATTCCATAGGGAGAAGAAGGAAAAAATGGCGCGGTTTTATTAGGTTTCACCTGCTTCCTTTCCTGTGCGGTTAAAGGGTTTTATTAAAGTATTAATGAGAATTCAAAAAAATAAGCACCTGCTTTGTTTTTCCTCTTCTGAGTGTTAATTATTTGCATTAAAAAACCCATCTCACATAGGGAAGAGGAGATTTTTTGTAATGATTTGGTTCGCCGCACGTTAATTTGTGGACAATGTAGATAGTTAAGTGTTCGGCCAAGAAGACGATTTTTAAATGAGATTATTTTGTGTAGTTTCTAATTTTTTTCCGTCAAATTTTACTCATTTTACTTCGCATGAAATATAAGACATTTTAATAGTTTTCTGAAGCAATTATTTAATCTTTGTTTGATATAATCAGGAATATAAATAAAAAAATCCCTTTTCTGCAAGCTTGAAGGCAAAGGTAGATTCCTTTACGTTAATGTTACAAAAATAATGAAATATTACATATTGATCAATACAGTCATAGCCAATGATTTTATTGTTTCTACACATTGCAATATTAACGCTGTGATTCTGGTGTCATGACATTTAATTTTTTAACAATATATCAAGGTTTTATCATTCCATTTTTCATTCCAAAAGGTTATGCTAGATTTATTGGTCAGTAAGTTTTCAATTTTTTTGTATATATGCCAACACATAATCATTCAACACTTAGGAATCATAAAGAAATAAAAACCTAGCAGGGCAAATATCTCCTAGATAACATTAAGCCAGCCTATCTGAAACAGTAGCAAGAAATTGAGACTTGACACGAATGAAGAACGACTCTAGATTAATTTATTTCATCTAGGTTACCATATAATTGTGCGAACATTACTTTGTTATATGGTAAAATCACTTGACATTTAAACATTACTAGAATGTGCTCATTTAGAGAACTCCCTGGTTACAAAGAAATAGTCACTAAATTCTTAACACATAAGAGAATAAAAATTATTAAACATTGTGAGTTCCAAATTTAATACGTGTGTTTAAAGCATAGGATATCAATGCAGCCATTTTGAACAGGAAATTTAAATCTCCATCGACAGTTAAAAGAAATACTCAGGCAGAAAACCCCAAAACAATTTTAAAGTTAAATCAGATATTTTTCAATATAAAAAAGGATAAAGGGAACTCTTATATATCTATCTTTTTGGCTATTTTATATTAAATTTATTAAACAAATCTTGGTGCAGCCATGTTTAGTAAAATATGAAATTAAATTGATTTGTCAAATTAGCTAATTATCAAATTAACTATTAAAATTAACTGTTTGATTTATTAAAATCAACTAGTTACTTAAATAAAATTTAATATTTAGTTAATTGTGTAATATTAACCTTGTAAAGATCTAATAATTATTTTAATTTAAATAAAAGTTATTGTGCCTGTATGTATGCTTCACATCTACTCCTAAACCACTGGACTGATTCCAACCAGACTTTTCACTCTTTTTATTTAAGACAAGAGAAAGTTTACCTTAACTTTTCAAAGCCCAAAGGTTACTTACAATTTCTGTTAATTAAAAATTAAACAAGGCTTTTTTTCCTCTATATCTTTGGAAATCATTATCTCACGAAACTACTTTTACACCTTATTATATTTTAAATAAAATTTACATTTCAGTGACAAAAATTTCATTTCCATACAATTTGTTCCTCTCATTTTTATATTTTTCAAAATTAATTTTATACTGAATTCGTAACAATATTCTTTATTGTTGAAGAACAAGAATAATACGAATGTATATAGTTGCCAGAATACATTCACAGAATTCTTGACGAATGCTAAAAGGAAATTTAAAAAGTAGACGATTAACAATTTATATCAGAACCAACTAATGATTGATTGATTTTCATTCTTCAAATTAATGAATAATATAATAAAATATTCATTGAAACCTTTATTTCTTTTACTTTAGTAATTGTTAACGAAATTTGAAGAACCTATATAACAAATAATAATTTATGGAGAAAACAGCTGTTTTTAAAAATCGTTTGTTTCAATTGATATTCTCATTTTAATTGAAAACGCTTCAGATCAGAAGAGGAATTTGTGTATTATATTTTTTATACAATAGTAGTTTTTACTTTAAAAATATTAGACATGAAAGAGCATTTTAATCCGGAGCAAAGTCAGGTATATCAGCTTGTTTACCGTACAAAAAGTGGAAGTGATTGCGGCTGATGGGAACTCATAACTTCTAAGTAATTCTTGCTGTCAAAAAACTTTCAATAAAAATGTAGTTTGTTATGATAAGGTGATAATTCCCCTAATTGAAATTTTCTTTCTATCTTCAATAGTAACGGAGTTATGGGGAAATGATAAAATTTCCTTTAATAGAAAAAGCGAATTAAATTTTGTTTAAATACGGAATTTGAAGTTCCAATCTTGAAACCCCTTTATTGCAGCGATCCTTCTGTGCCGCCAATTTTGCTTGGGAGAGGGGGACATATATACTGAGATGCTTTTTTATTTATTTAGAAATGCGAAATGTTACTTTTAGATAAGGTGGCCAATCTTCCTCCCTTAGGAAGAATAGTAATTAATTTGTTATTTTTTCCATCTACTTTCGAACCAATATCTGTAATTATTTCTGAGCACAGAATGAACAACAAAGTAAACAAACAAGTACCGGGAATGGTACCAATTCTCCAATCTGAGCACAATGAACGCAGTTGAAGTGAAATAATCGCTACTTTCCTTCAAACTCTACATAGAATGAAAATAATTAATGACAAATAAAAGGCAAGAAATATGAGCTTAATGAGTAACTGTGTCACAACGGAACGGAAATATTTTCTCATCGAAAAGGGATTATTAGAAATTGCTTCTTTTAGTGTTCGTACAGTAAGTTAGGTGCTCAAAACTGTAAGTTTAAGTGTATAGCCAAATGTAATTTTTTGACAAAACCTATTTCCATTTTTAGCGAAGATATTGCCTCACAAAGCAAAAGGTTCAGATGGTAGTGCACCGGACTGTAAAAATATTTGTCCATGGTTCCTATCCCGATCACGGAAATTTAATCCATGGACTGATATTTCACTCCAAAATGATATTTATTGTTTAGTTATGATCTGGGCCACTCTAGAATTTTCTTTAACATTCTAGATGGATGATTCTTCGAATATTCTGTGAGTGTATAAATGCTAAGTCCCACAAGATGTGGACTAGTTCTCTGTTATCTTATGTTACGCGAAGCTTCAATCTAATAAATCTACTTTGTTATTAAACCGTGTTCTGTAATTCTTTGCATCTTCTTGACAATATTATATGGTTCTAAAATCTACTTGTTGATGGAATTAGTTTAAAATTAGACTCGGATCCACATTTCGAAGGAATAACCATAGACTATATTTAATTCGTTTAGCTATTTGCGTTTTATGAGTTATCGAGATAAAATACTCACGAATATACAGATGAATGAGCATCATCCCGTTGAAGAATCTGGTCCGAACTTTGATGCAGACTTAACCCTTTTAGTGCCCAACTAGTGTAAATACTTTGAATATTAGAGGAAATAAGAGTATTTGTACTAAATAATTTTTAATTTTGCACGTGCGAAACGTAGCTTAAGTTTTCTTCCATAATTTCAGATTTAAAAGAAAACTTATATGAAAGTCGCAGATGACTACCATTAAGATTGAGGAAGATATCAGCATTTCAATGATATGAATTTCACTTTTACACTATGAAAAGCTAAATGATGAGAGTTCTTGCACAAATTGATATATTTAAAACGTGGATTTTTGAATAGTTCTCGTCGAACTGCAATTTAAATAATATATTTAATTTATAGGTATATACGGGTATTCAGAATATTTAACTTTCATAAAATTCAATATTACTGTTAGAACATTCAAGATTAAAAAATATCAGTTTGTGGAAACTCCCTCAACATTTAGCTGATTTACCGGACGTATTTTTGTAACCAATTTGTTGAAGTAGACTGTAACTCGAAAACGGACTATAGCTGCCATCTGATGAGAAAAATAGATTTTTTTGAGATTATGGCCAGACATTAAATTTCAATGAAAACATTTATTTAAAAACTCTACTTAATTCGAATATGTACATACATATTTACAGATATTATTAGAGGGTTAACAAAGCTTTTTAAGTATTATGCTATTATACTACCAGAGGTAAAAATAGCGGCTATCTTTGACCCAAAGAACTAGCTCACAGTTCTCACATCATCCGTTCATTGGTGGAGGAAAGACTGACCCCGTGCCATCGTTTACCGACGCTTTCGAACATTCGCAATGGACAGGAGCTATTCTATTCTGGCTTACCATCAGTACCGTGACCGAATCTGTGCACCAAAATCGGAGTTCAAGGTTACATGGTGGAAGTTCTAAGAAAATGTATACTTCCTTTCGGAAGATATTCAAAAAAAAAGTGCAAATCCACCTGTATATACTTTGTGGACGAGAAAATTAAATGCAATTTTTCGTTAGTGTTACTCTTTTAATGCCGTAGTTGAAAAAGCTTTAAGTGTGTGATATTCGCTGTTAATATCAAGCACTTTATATTGCATGAAATTTATCACATGCGTAATTTTTCTGGAAGACATTCAAAACATGAAGCGCTTAGCTCAATAATGAACCTGTAAAATAATTTAAACTAGTAAATTCTTTACTTATATTTCTACATTCCATAAATATTCATAAATATAAACATATTCCGAAAGCTTGTTCCGAAATATATCCGGAAGTTTATGATATAACATTTTTATTTTAGTCCTTGAAGCATGCATATCGCTAAATGAATTTCCATTAGAGGTTACTGTTAGATAAGTTAATTAATTAATTAAAGACTTCCGTAATGGCTCTAGTGGTCTCAATTATTGCCAAAGAAAAGTATGTTAAAGCATGCTCTCAAATTCTTCTTTTCTGAAATTCAAAGAATTTATTTCATTGACGCCATTCCTGAAGAAAAGAATTGAACTGAAAATTTAAAAAAGGAATACAAGAGAAATTTCTAAAATACACTAAATCTTCGCTAAGCTTTCATCCATTTCAACTTCACTTTTATTTCACACGAAAGATTTTCGGAATAGACATAATGTTAAAATATTGTCAAAGGGAGGCCACTTAAACTCCTCTGACCGGCCAAGAAAAGTGAGGAAAAAAACAAACACTACATGTGCCCAGAAACAACACCAGAAATGAGATCGAAATTAACCATTCTTTTCCTAAAGTGAAATAATAGTGAATGTCGGCTTTTACCGGGATCTGTCATTTTGCTGATTTTGTCTCTGACAAAGAAGTTGCTATATGGGTTGCAAGAATCAATCAGCAAGTGAATTTCCAGTCCGACAGACATAAAGGAAAATAGATATTTTTACCGATTCCTTAACAATTGCCGACGAAACGATTAGTCAATTATTATTTCATTTGAAAGAATGTTGTCTCCGTAAAAGCTGAAAGTCCTTAAAAGAAAAAGAAATCTGAAAAATATAAAGAGAAATCAAACCTGACATAATAGTGCGTTCTGTATTACTTTTACTATTGATAAAATGTTTCTTTTATTTGCAGTATTTTTTTTAAATTTGTGTCTTCCTTTTTCATTGTAAAAAAGTTGGTCACCTTATTTTGATCATATTCTTGCAGTTTCTTTTCTTAAGCTGTCAAATTACAAAATTATGTTTCGTTATAAGGAAAAATACATTGAACACAATATATGAACATTTCACCAATTGAAAAGAGCGCAATTAATCTAGGTGTAACGCAGGTAGGGGGCTGGCTGGAAAGATTGACAACTTGTTTACGAAATAATTTAGTTAGTATTAATTGAACAGATTTGCCTAAGAATGATTTACATCTATATTCATTTTTCAATGATAGGTTTTAGATGTACATATTCATGTTTATTAAAATATAACCACTATTTTAAATCGAAATTTTGCTATATAATTTTTTTGCGCTTTTAAGAATATGTTAAGTTTCTTTATTGCAACATTTTTTTTTAATTTAAAGCATGGAATTTTATATCCGTGCTGGTAAACGAAAATTAGAGTTAAGTTATCACACGGAGGGTCCAAGAAAAAGACGATAAGATTCCATTTTGTACTGCTTTTGAGATTTCAGCGCCATCCGTTAAATCAATGGACGCTGTTTTATTATACGTAATTTGGAAATGATAATATTCCTTAAGATTCTACATTTCAAATATTGAACTGGGGAAAGAGGTAATAAGTTAGAGAAAAAAACTGTACATCAACGAAATTTGTATCATGGAGAAGAAAATTTTCATTTAGCACAGACATCAATTTCGTGGTATATTATTGCTTGAATAGGTATAAGTATAATATATATAGTAGTGTTTGAACAGATTTATCTTAGAATCATTCACATCTGCATTGCTATTCCAAAGATAGGTCTTAGAAGCCCATAGATAAGGTTTTTAAAGTATTACCACTACTTTAATTCGAAAGTTTTCTATATAAAATTTTTGCTCTACGAATTAAATTTACATCTTCAAAAAAAATTATTTTATTTCAATCTTGAATTTTTATATGGGAGCTGGTAAACGATGGTTAGAGTTTAAGTTACCGCATGGAGATTCCAGGAAAAAGAAGATGAGATTCCATTTTGTCCTGCTTTTGAGGTTTCAGAGCCATCCGCTAAATCGATGGACGTAGTTTTATGATATGTATTTTGGAGACGTTCATCATTTTAGTCCTCAATTCATGCTTACCCAAAACTCGTCAAATGAGCTGCTTCTAATTTTGTTCTAATCCTGTGGGTATTCTTTGGGAAGAAAATGCGAAGAGACCAGACTGTTCTGCAATAGGACAGCATGTATTTAGATGACATGAGCAGTTACCTTTGTCATGTGACTCTGAACGTCACTTCATACAACTAATACATTATTTATGGCGCATTAATTTTGACAAGAACCTTAAATAATAAAATCTTGATTTTCATGTGGGTTTCTTAAAACCAAATGGATAGTCAATATAAAATCATCGGAAGTTTTCACCATTTTGATTTCAGCTTCGCAAATATAGTGGAAACAAATCATTTTGCGTTTTGTTCCTCTTCCTTTTGACCGATTTGTACAAAATATAATACAAATACAAGACGTTTTGCGTCAAGACCTCGCATCAAACTTTATCTATCAGAGGCAGACTGGTTTAGAAAATATTGATAACCAAGAAAAATGAATGTCAATTCGCATCCATAATTGTATCATTTAATTAATACCATCATTATAACGAACAGATAAAAATTCTAATAAAATAAACCAATATGTGCATCTGTAATTTTTGCAATATACCGACTGCCCACAAATGTCTCGACTCTCCATGCTCTCAACTTCAGAATGCGGCAAGCTATAATCATAAATATTACGTCTATGTATAGTGAAGTAGGTCTGTGTTACGCACTGAAATCATTTACAGCGCTATATACCAATACAATTCGAAGTAATGAATCTTTAGTCCAAAACAGAATGCCTTACTTGAGAACGAGAAATTCCATATTGTAAAGCAACATCAATTTTGTACGAAAAAACATGTTTTAATTTTAGAAATAAGAATAGAAACATAAAACCAACCAGCGATTTCCAAAACTGTGTGGTTACAGAACGCAGAAGAATGGAGCCCTTACCTGTCATAAGCTAATTAATATTTTATGCTGCCATAACGTGCATCTAGACTCCAATTTCTATAGAAAATACTAGCAAATCAAACCTTGTTATTGTATATTCTGATCCGTATATTAACTGCTGAGAATGTTGGACTTAAACAGCTCATCAACTTCTGTCGGCCTGTTGTGCATGTCTATACACAGAAAGAGTGCCTCATCTGCCGATACCATCTTTTCAAGGTTAGTTGTCTATAAAGTATAATTTACGAAACTTCTTGTTTCCATCTAGAGGACACTTTAATATGGTTCACACGTAAAGCTCCAAACCCAACTCAGAACAATAAATCACAGTCATGAACAGAAATGAGCACAATTATTGCTATATTTCGGATTGACTTTCCAAGTGCCGCTTTAATTATTTTTATCGAACTTCCTACCATTTATCTTCTGATCTTGTGTAAGTGAAATGCTACACATGAAGGTAAGGAATTTAATTCTTTTTCGGACAGTTGACTCTATGTAATATTCGGAGCATTCCTGTTATTTGAGTTGTTAAGAATCCAAAGAGGTTAAGACCAGGAAAAGATTGAGAAATTTTAAAGTTTTTTATACATTAATTTTTGAATATTTGGTTAATAGATTTGATCAACAAAAAAACTAGAAAGAATATTAATTCCGTTAAAATTTACAAAATTAAGGAAACATAAAAAATGTACAGTCGCGGGAAAAAAACAACAAGAAAACCGGTATTATTCTGCCGCTGTTCATTTTATCTTAAAAACAAAAGGTACCAATTTTTAGGAAATAACGTCTACTAAGAGATTCCAAGGTTGAAAATTTTATAAAAGGTCGTCTACATATTTAAAATTGCGCTAATTTCAAAATTATCAATGGCAACATCCTTTTTTGATGCCATAAATAAATTCCGCATGAGAAAATGCCCTTGGATATTAATTTTTCTTAATATATCATTAATAGATTGAAAGATATTTGACATTTTGTGTTCTCGACATAAAAGGATTCATCTCAACATTTAGATAGAGAAGTTCTCTGCTTGCGTTTAAATATCGGTAGTAGCATTTTAAATTATTTCGCACTTTAAATGTTATTTTTAAAGTAATGATCTATATTTTACAATCGCTAAAATTTGATACGTAAAAAAATAGTGTATTATTGCTATACTTTAATTGTAAATTTTTATATATATATAAATAGTTAAAAGTTTATAGTTTTAAATTTATAAAATAAAGTGGTATAATGATTATATTTAAAAATAAAACGGTTTCGAAATATATGCCGCCCTCTTAAGTGCATCGAATTACAGCAAATATAATGCAACTTAAAAACTTATTGGTATGAAATTTTGCATGGGCTTATGAAATAGCCATATGCATCGATTACTGTTAAAATTTATAAGTGTTGCTATTCAAAAATTTTTGTACATCAAATATCATAAAATAATTCATGTTCTCAAAATTATTTTTAAATCAAAAATATAAGTGCAGAATATGTAGAATATTTCAAACTATAACTACAAAAATATTATGCATCAAAAACTATACAGTTTCTCAAGATATCAAGAAAAATTCAAAATTTTACTTTAGCATTAAAGAATAAACGACTCATTTGCTTATGATTTCAAAAGTTATTGAGCTTGGTTAATGAAATTTGGTACCCGAGTATAAATTTCATACAGTTTTCAAATCCGTTGATAAAAATGTGTGTTGCTATTGCAACTTTTTTATTCTGATGCCAATTTAGTAGAGAACAGTTTTTTCTCTAATTTAGGGCAATGACAGACGCCTCGTTTACAGCGAAACTGCCGCTGTGAGGCGACACATGACCCAATGTTGTTTAGTGGTGCTGTTCACACTGGCGCGACAAAGTTCTGAAACCGTTTATCGCCGAGCGCGTTCCCTCCTCTGCTAATGGGAACGATCCGGTATTGGCAGCAAATCGTCGCATGGTACAATAAAAATATGTTACAGTGTTCAGACGTGATATTTTTTGCAAGCGGCATTAGACCAAGGTAGATGGCAGCATCTGAAGCCGAATCTGCTTTTGAAGCTAAGTGAAAACTTATAAGTTTTTAGACGATTGAAAATACTTTTATTTACTTTTACGGTTAATTATATTCTGTGTGCACTAATATTATTAATCTTTAAAACTATTTTTAAAATTAAAGCGAATATATGTGTGTATCTGTGTAGGACGAGAATGTAAAATCAAGCTACATTTTTTCATATTTTTGGGTCTTTAAAATATTATTGCAGAAATTTTTTTCTCTATATATTAAGATTTAAAACAATCTTTTGAATGTGAATTTTGTTGTCAAGCAATTGTTTTCTTTAATTTTAAAAGATTTCAGCAAATATTTGCATTCATAGCTTGCAACAATACAGATCACAACTTGTTCAAAATAATTATCGTTTCAGATCAGTTGAGCAATATTTCACACATAACTTTTGAATTGTCTGCGAATTGGCAGATTCTCATTTTCACTTAATAAATACTTATCAGTATGCATGGCTTTTTACTGAAGGTTTGTAATTTATTTTCTATTGTTATGTTACTTTGCTACTTAAAATGCTTATCATGTATAACAGTAGAATTTTAGTAGAACAATTGTATAAAAAAATTAAATTATGAGTAATTCATGCGTTTAGGCTATTTGATGCACGTTATAAAGTTTCGTATCAATAATTTTCATTGTTGTAGTTGAGTGTTTATAATTTATTTTTTATTGTATTTGTGGAATGAAAAGTGTGTTTTTATTTTGCTACTTAAAATGTTTATCATGCATATCAGTAGAATTTTAGTAGAAAAGAGTGCGAATAATGCCGAGATATTTTCATGCAATAGTTTTTAAATTTTGTATGGAATTTAAAACCATCACAAATAGATGAATTTTTTTAATTATTCATAGGCGAGTTTGATTTCAATAACTGATTAAATTTAGGATTTTTAGATTTTTATATGTGAGCTGTTTAGAAATAGAACAATTAGAATTAAATTCTCTTAAAAATTTAAATTATCAGTAATTTATGTGTTTAGGCTATTTGATGCATGTTATAAAGTTTCATACTAATAGTAATTTTCATTGTTGTAATGGAAGTCAATCCTACCAAAAAATGGCAGTAAAAACCTATTCATTTCAAAATTTAATGAGTTGCATAACTAAATTAAAGTTGGAAGTCCTAAATCTCCTATTCTGCTTTTTCTTCTGTGATTATTTGTTTAACAGAAACAATGCAAGAGCCTCTTCTTCCAATAACAACGTTTCCATTTTTTAACCACGTCTATCTCTCAATGATCTGTTCGATTCACCTCCGAATATGCAGCGCCACCTGCCAGCGACGATTCGCTAAACGCTCCGTGTGAACACCAACGACACGTTTTCAGCTCCGAGTCGAATTCGCCGTAGCCGACACGTGTGTCCGTAACCTTAAGACCGTTTTCCCCAGTTCAATATTTGAAATGTGGGATATTGAGGAATATTATCGTCCTAACCGTCTCCAAAAATATCATAAAACTACGTCAATTGATTTAACTGATAGCGCTGAAGCCTCAAAATCAGCATAAACTTGAATCTCATCGTCTTTTTAATGGGCACTAAATGTGATAACATGAATTCTAATTTTCGTTTACCAGCACGGATATAAAATTCCATGCTTTAAATTAAAGATAATAGCGGCAGAGAAGACAAACTGAAAATTGCTAAGCATTAAAATTTTATATAGAACTATTTTGAATTAGAAAAGTGGTAAGACTTTAATAAACATGTCTATGCGCATTTAAAATATATCTTTCGAAAATGAGCACAAATGTGAATTATTCTAATGCAGATGGGTTCAAGCAAAGCTTACTAAATTATTTCGTAAACAAATTATCAGTCTTTCAGACCCTCCTCATATTTGCGATAAATCTAGAATAATTACTCTCTTTTCAATTCACGAAATGCTCATGTATTATATTTAATGTAGTTTCCACTATAACAAAATATTAACGCGGAAAATGATATTTGACACTTTTGGAATAAAAGTTGATTTCGTTGTTTATCCTCTTTATTTAAAGCCTGAAATTTTATGTCTGGGCTGGTAATGAAAAATTAGATTTCAAGATATGACTAGAAGGTTCCAGGAATCGACGAAGAGATACCATCTTGTCCTGCGTTTTACGTTTCAGCGCCATCCATTAAATCAATGGATGTAGTTTTATTAAACACTCAGTCCCAAAAGTTTATAGAATCTAGTAAAATATATGTTTTAGCAAAACGGAAAAACACAAAAACACCAATTACAAATATGTTTATTCAAACCATATGCGACTTGCATTCAACGAAATATTTAGAAAAAATAACAATTTTTATTTCAATTATATAGCAAAATAGAAATTTTAGGTGTCCCAAAAGTTTATAGAATATATGACATTTCAGCAAAAGGTGCTCAATATAACGTTCTTAATAGTTTAAAATCTTTCAATATCTCAGTATGACATTGTATACACGTTTTTCCATCGACATAATTAAGGTTTGTAATGTCTCTGGTTCCAAGTTGTACCATTCACTTTCAATGACTGTCTTCAAGGCATTCACTGAATAAAATTGGCCTCCATTCTCATATACCTTCCGAGACATAATGCCCACACATTTTCAATTGGGTTTAGATCAGAGCTCATCGGTGGCCACTCAAGAACAGTAAAATGTTTCGAGTTTCAATAATTTTTCGTAGCATTGGAGGTATGGATGGGAGCATAATCTTGCTGATATTACCAATTTCTTCCCCTATGTTTTCTGCAAATGTCATAAGATGATTTTCTAGTGTTTCTATGTATTTAGGAGAATTCTGTCGGCCATCTAAAAAGGCCAAACACACTTGACCGTTGAAACTGAAAGCCGCCCGCACCATCACATATCCACCACCACTTTGCCTACTGAAAAGCTTCTGGGCTCTTTTCGTAAGTCATGCCAATATTTTATATTCCCGTCAGGTCCATCGAGGTTCCATTTTTTTCATCACTGAAAAAGGACAGCCGTCCATTTATCGCCATATGACATATGATTACGAGCCCATTGTCATCTCTTACTAATGTGAAGCTTTGAGAGTGGTAATCGGCGAGCCATTTTTGCGTGGATCATATAACCAGATTCTATAATTCATCTATGAACAGTGTTCTTGGAGATTTGCAACCAGGAAGCCCCAGTAATTTCGTGAACCGACATTTTCTGACTTGAAAGCCATTCTTTGTATCCGTCTATCACTGCGAGTATCCGTCATACATGGTCTTCCCGAACGAGGTTTTGTCTCATATGTCGTCTTACGAGTTAATACACGATACTTTTAGAACGATTTAAAAGTTTCAATATTTCCTTAACAGTCTTATAGAGCAATTTCAAATGCAGAATTTTACTCACTTCTTCATTAGAGCTGCTACGCTTTAGGCATCTTGAAACGCAGAACAAACGAACGCTTTCTTTTTCTTACAACGTATTTATTAGGCTCCAGATCGACGTCATGATTACCAATACCATATTTGCATAAAATTGCATTTGCCTATAAACTTTTGGGACAGGTTTTTTCCAGTTTATTCTACGATTTAAAAATTGGCATTAAATATACGGGGTAGAACTGCTGTTTTCTCAATTTAATAGACATAACATATCGATACAGTAAGATACATTGAAATATATCATATACAACAAAAAATATAGGCAAAATACAGGATTCTATAAACTTTTGGGACAGAGTGTATGTATTTGCAAACGGTTAGGGCGATAATATTCAATCAGGAGTAAACGTTTCAAATATTGGTCTGGAAAAACGATGCTGAAATTAGAGAAAAAAATTTACGGCAACTAAATTGGTATCACAGAAAAGGTAATATTTTATTTGCGACAGAAATTATTTTTGTGGTATAATATTTTCCGAAGTTATCAAGGAAAAACGACAAATTCTCTTAGTCTTTAATTAAAAAAGATTTAAAAATATGACGCCGAAGTTCAAATTCCCCCATCATCATTATGTGCAAAATGTCACAGCTCTTGATTTCATACTTGACTAAAATAAAAGAAATTTTAATCTTATTATTGTTAAAAAAAGATACCCAAGTATTCTTCTAGGGTAACCACAGTAGACAGGGAGCATCGAAGTTCAATATACAGAAGCTTCGATTTCCCGAAACAAAATCGTAAAAATTGCCGTGTGTGATTATAATGCGAAATGTAGAGCCTATCAAACTGGTGGCCAACCTTCGGGTCAGGCACTGACACACGAATGCTTTTTAAATGATCCACGCGCGGAGTTTTATTAATCTATTTTTATATCATAAAAGAGAGATAAGACAAACAAAAATATAAAAAAAAATTTATTTCTATAAAGAATTAACCGATTTTCTTGCGTATCCCTGCACCTGTGCATGACTCAATAAAGTTGTCTTCTTTCTTTGTTCATTCAAATACCCAGTGCAGTGTCGCCACTGGGCAGGTGTTTATCTGGTGCGGTAATGCATAGTATCACCCCACTGATATGAATTTTTTTGACGTCGAACTTTATTTTTTCATCTTCTCTTTGAAAATTAAAATACGCAAGATTAAAAGAAAAAGTTAATTTTTTAGAGGAATTTAAATATGAGAACAAAAATAAAATGTCGTCAACTGTGAAGTTTTTCTGTTATCAAATTTTCAATGATTCCAAATTATTGGCACCTTTTTTACCACACACCCTTTTCCATGTGATGTCACTGAAATAGCAACCCGCGAGTCAATATTAAATAAAATATTTAATACTTGGACCTACTTCTCAAAACGTTTCGCCATCACTGGCCTATCAAAGGATTGCAGAGATTTGAATACAGAAAAAGTATAATATGAATTTTAAAAGTTCTTCAAATCATGTTTCAAATGAGGGAAAATTTTCTAGCAGCATATCTATAAAATATCGTCCGATTTGGAATAAAATTTGTAACATTGATTTGTTTCGTAATCGCTGTGAAAACTGTCGTCTTCTGCAATCATCCAGCTTTACCATATATTTTTTAGAAGGTGACCAACCATCCTCCTCTTGAGAAAAAAACCCTTTTATTTGTAAGTTTTGTCCTTCCTCGAAAAGCGTTCTGTAGCATATTTTAGTATGCAATTATCATCTTATAGTATATTCTGTATTATTATTGCAATGATTAGAAAATATCTTTACTTTACGAAATTTTTTCAATTTATTTTCATTGAAAAATCTTCGTCATCGTACTGTTCGATTAACTGCTTTCTCGGCATTTATGGAAAAAGAAAATATATCATGGCGACTAACATATTGTTTATGGCGTATTATTAAGGACAAAAACCATAAGTAATAAAATTTTTATTTTTCTGTGGGCTTTATTCAATCACTGAAAACGTAGAAGTAAACTAAAGGAGCGTCAAAGTCACTTGCATACTAAAAGTGGTAAAGGATATAAGAGAAAAAATATTACCGTTTTTTCACAGCAATACTTAATAATACAGAAAGGGTGAAAAGTGCCCGTTAGTCCTATGTGCAGCTTAAAACAGTGTGTGGAAATATCATTAGCGTGTTGTCTCTAACGGGCTGATCGAAGAGCTTGTTACGATTTGCCAATATTTTCGCTTTTGGCACTTAAAACGTTCATCATTTTAGCCCTCAATTCATGCTAATCCAATACTCGTCAAATGAGCTGCACCTAATTTTGTTTATAAATGTTTTATTCCAGTGGGTATTCTTCGTGAAGGAAATACGAAGTGACGTCACTGTTCTACAGTAGGACAGAGTGCATTTAGATGGCATGCGCACTTACCTTTGTCATGTGACTCTGAACATCAGCTCACTCTACTAACATATTATTTATGGCGTATTATTAAGGACAAAAACCATAAATAATAAAACTTTGATTTTTCTGTGGGCTTTATTCAATCAATAGGTTATTGAATATGAAACCATCAGGAGTTATCTCTCCTTTGCCATTTGAGTTCAGCTTTATAAATATTGTGAAAACAAATTATTTTGCATTTGGGGCCAGTTTCTTTTTACAGATTTGGTCCGAGATATCCAGTAGAGAAATTGGAAGATTCAAGAGTTGACTGCAATATAAGATTTAACATAAGCTACAAACTAGACATGCTTACTGGGAGCAATCACTTCTTATACAGATATCTATGATGTTTTGCTTCATGATCTGAGACCAAGTTCCATTTATAGGTGGCGGACTGGAACTCAAAACATTTATAACCAGGAAACAATGGATTTCCATTCGCATCCACAACACTATAATTTTATTGGTCTCATCATTCTAAGGAACAGAAAAAAATTTCAAAAAATGTAAGAGTTAAAACCGATAGGTGCATCTATAATTTTTGCAATATACCGACTGGCTACAAAAGTCTTGATCCTCCCCCCTTCTAACTTCAGAATGCATCAAGCTATAATCATAAATGTGGTGTCTATGTAAAGTAAAGTAACTCTATGCTACGCAGTGAGATCATTTACAGTGCTATGAAGAGACAAACTTCAAAGAGAGCATTCTAAATTCGAACACGGTGTGTGATAAGAAATTCCAAATAGCAAAGCATCATCGACTTTGTATGAGAAAAATTTTTTACACTTTAGAAATAAGAGCAGAAGCAGAAAACCAGCATTTGTTTGGTGGCGATTTCCAAAACTGTGTGGTTACGAAACACGGAAAAATTTAGCCCTTGCCTTTTATAAGCCTATTTTTCCATTCTGCAGCCTTAAAGTGCATTTAGAATGCAATTCATATATAAAATTCTGGACTGATCAACAATTTTTATTGAATATTCGGCAACATTTATGTTAGCTGAGGAGCATACTTGATATCGGACTTTCACGACTCATTAACGACGTTTTATCACCCACTAATGAGCTTTCAGATTGTTGTGCACACCTATACACGAAAAGTATGCCTCATCTATCAATATCATCTTTGCAAGGTTAGTTGGAGTTAAAATACTGTTCACGAATCTTCCTGTTTCCAACTCGATGAAACTTAAATACGATTTTAATACGATCTGCAAAACTCCTAACCCAATTCAGGAAAAGAAATCTCAGTCATGAGCAGAAACGTTCAATTTTATTGTTACGTTTCGGACTCATCTTCTATACTCCTAAAAACTGGAGAAAAAAATTCGACGAGTGGCTGTCTGTGCGGAACTGCCGCTGGGATTGAGGGGAGTATACTTAACTTACCTTACTCAATTGTGACTTTCTGTGACTGCAGTATCTCTATATGTCTATTAACTCTATAGTATATAGTGACCATTAGTCTAGTGTGTCTATGCGACTCTATCTATGTAAAATTCTTCGTTATTTTCACAAAATTAGCAACTCGACTGTGACTAAACCGTAATTGAAAATTCTAAAATTTATTTTTGCAGTCTTTAATGTCTACTATTCTCTTTTAAATGATACTAAAACCAACTCTCTATGTTATTTGGTTGCGGAGCTATAAGTGTTTAAAAATACCACGAAAAGCGTCATAATGTTTTTCTTCCCCGACACACCACTAGTCCACTATGGAAGGACGTAAGTCTACGTCAGAAAATAAAAAAAACATTTTTATGAGACATTTTAGTATTGATCTTCGCATCTTGTATGATATAAACGCTATGCAGGAGGTTCATTTATTGAACTCTTATCGTTGCCGTACAGTTGCCTCGATGCGAAAATCAAATCACTATTGAAATATATGAAAGACTATAATTTAGAATTAAATTGCTGAAAACGCCTTTAAAGATAAAATACAAATGTTTAAAATTATAAAGTTTTTGGTTGTTTTTTTTGGGGGGGGGGGTAGTTGAAAAATTTTAATGTAACATTTTCATATTTCTTACATTCCATTACTATTCATAAAGATAAATATATTCCTAGATATGTCTCGGAAGCTAATGATATAAAATCTTTATTTTATTCCTTTGAGCATGTACAGTAGAAACCCGGGAATCCCAACTTATAGGTGCCGACCTTTGTCCGGATTCCAAGAAATTTGGATGATCCGGGAAATTCTGTAAAAAACTCTTGACGTACCGATTGCAGAAGAGCATTGACTCTGGGTTCTCTATGGAGGCGTACGGAAAGAGCACATGGCGATTCACACGGTACAGTAACAAACAAGTTGAGTGTTAAAAGAAGATATCTGAGTTTGTTTCTTCTAATTAATGTTCTGCATTTATTCTTAAAGACCAAATCGAATACTTGTTTTAAGTTATGAATAAATTAGCTTTGTTTCTCACTTGCAATTGTTATTTTCCCCTCATTTTTCAATAAACCTTTTCAGAGAATTAAAAAAAATATGTTTGAATCATCCAAAATTTCGGATTCCTGGGACTGAAATCCAGGGGTTCTACTTTTTATCGATAAATTAATGTCAAACAGCAATTGCTTTAAGTTACGTTAATTAGTTTTCTTAAGGGATCCAGTTGTTTTAATTATTGACAACGGAGTGTATGTAAAAGATTATCTTTTAAATTCTACTTTTTCAAACACTTTACTATCGATGAAAGTGAAAGATAGTAGTTATTTTTGAATTCCCATCAGAATAAAAAATTTATTTGGAAAACTAGCTCTCATACTATTATTTTTTTCTATTTTATTTAATATTATGATTCATTTTTCTAATCCCGTGATATAAATTTGCGTCTCATAAATGAAGGCAATTTCGCATAGCCATGGCAAAATAAACAGACAAAGGCAAGAATAGAAGAAACGAAAAAAAGACAGAAAATGGAAAGTGAAATCTGAATTTCTATATTCTTATTCTACTGCCGTCATTCCTTCAGAGAAAATTTCAAATGAAAAATAAAAAACGGAGTATTTAAAATAATCTGATGAACAATAGAATTTCAATAAGCGATCACCTCTCTCATCGGAGTTTTGTAAGGGATATTTGGGGCATAAACATAATGTTAAATTAACCCAATGGACGGCCACTCAAACTGCTCTGTCCGGCCTGGATGGTTGGCTCGTCAATTTCAATTTTTTCGTCTTCGATACTCTAGCCTTGGAACTCATATTAAGTGAAAAGCAAGGAAAGAAAAAAATACAAATGCTCTTAAACAACACCGGAACTCAGATCGAATTTAATCATTCTTTTCCTAATATGAAAATAAATGTGAACTTCGGATTACAAGGATCGGTAATTTTCGCTTTTCAGGCGTTTATTTGGTCTCTGACAAAGAAGTTGCTGATATGGATTGCAACAATCATTCAGCAAATGAATTTTCAGCCGACAGACATAAAGAAAAACATATATTATTACCGATTCCTCAACAATTATCGAAGGAACTATTAGGTATTTATTTTTTCAATTGTAAGAAGGTTATCTTTTTAAAAGCTGATCTTAGAGTCTTTTTCAAAACAAATTACAGAGAATTCCGAATAAAGTACCTTTTATTAGATGATTTACAATATTTTGCAATAGAAAAACCGAATTAGATTTTATTTCAATGGTATTTTGTTCTTTCAAACTTTAAACTCTTCAAGGGAGCCCATTTGTTCCTTAGAAAGGAGAGTGGCTTCTGTGGAGAGATTTTACTGCATTAAAACTTGTTTTATTTATAAAAAAGCATAACAGATTGATGTTAGATCAATTTCTTCTTGCTGCTCTCGCTGCACTTATAGAAACAGAAAATACATCACGGCTGTAGTTCATTAGGTAGGGAATAATGAACAAAACGAGTTTCAAAGGAGTCTATTGAATATTAAAAGTGGTAAGAGATGTAAGAGATAAAAAAAATCAGTTAAAGTTTTTCGCTTTAAAATGTGAAGTGAGCAATGCTTTATAATGTGGTAAACGTGAAAAGTGCTTAACAGTTTTCTAATGTGTTAACGATCAGCGTCCTATTTTAGGACGGCCACATTTTACTGCCTGGGGTAAATCGAATGCATTCTATTGTTTCTTATTTTGTTTCGTCTCAGAAATCAATATGTATTCCCAAACTGCTAAAAAACTTTTAACAGACATTTGAAAACGTTTAGCTAAGTTTTGAAGTGAAAGTCATGTTAGAACGCATTCCTTAATTCTTGATATAGTTTAAAAATCTGTTAATATCAGGGCATAAAAATAAATTTTTTAATGTTTTTCTACCGATTTTGCAAAACGTTTTGTTTAAAAAATATAAAAGATTCTGCCCCCTGCGCTATATATTTTTTTCGCAGTTATATTAAGCTTAGTTTTTGTAACGTAATTTGATAAAAATTATTATTTAAAATAACTTTGGCAATAACTTGCTAAGTAGCCTCAAAGAGTATATAAAGAGGTGACTAATGTGACATCTCTATCAACAAATCAAACAATTTTCTTGCCATTTTCTTTGTGATTTCACAACATTTTCATATTTCGCAGATTTTGCATGAACGAAATTGGGTGTAACGCCACAGAACTCAGTATTAAAGTAAAAATACATGCAGTTAGATGACATGCGTGGTTACATTTGTCATTGGAATGCGAACGTCACTTCAGTTGAATAACATATTATTTCACAGGCATGAGCTCAATTATTTTTCGTTTCGGACTCACCTTCCATACTTTCCGTCGAGTAGCGATGTGATCCTTTTTTCATCAAACTGCCGAAAATTTACCTTCTCATTTTACATGAAGGAGAAATTACGTATGGGTTTAAAAAATTTAATTCTTTCTCCGGATAGCCGACTCGATGTAATATTCGAATCACTCTTGATATACGAGTCCTTCTGAAGCTAATGCATTTCAAGATGAATTTTTTTTAAATATATATTTATAAGTTTATAATTTTTTAAGTGGTGATTTTTTTCTTTGGAAAAATTTCTTTTGATGATTGAACATAGTCGGCGATTCTATTAGTGTTCGTTAAAAAGTTCCCGGAAGCTTTTTTTAGTTCTCTACAAATTAGCTGGATTGTGAATATCAAATGTTTGTCTTAAAAGTTGTTTTTAGTTACAATATAATTATTGGCAATAATGAAGTATTACGAATTCCTACGTCAGATGGCTAAGACGTATTTTATGTCCCAACAATATATATACATATGTTCTAATTGGTTTCAACTAATAAGCTAGTTTATGAATATCAAAATATTGTCCTAAAAGTTGTTTCGGGTTACAATTTAATAGCTCTGCGCAATTTAACAGTAAACCAACTTACTGAGTTAGCTAGAGGTAGAATTCGGAGTAAGCGCTCTTATCTCGAAAACGGCTAGAGATACTTATATGAAGTTAGTTACATAGCTGTAGGAAAATGATCTGTTGGATACGAAAAGGCATCTTCTACACAATAAAGGAACGGTAATAAAGGAAACTACATTGAACGCAATACACGAACATTCCAGCCACTGAGAAGAGAGCAATTATTCTAGAATTAACGCCAGAATGAAGTTAATTTTAAAGTCTCACAATTGTTTTAAGAAATAATTTAGTAATTGTTGCTTGAATATATGTGCCTAAGAATTATTCACATCTGTATTTATTTCCAAAGATATGTTTAAATGCGCATAGATATATTTATTAAAGTATTACCACTATTTTAAAACAACACTTTTCTAAATCTAATTTTTTTTCCCTCAGAAGCATATTCAGAATATAACTATGATTTATTTTGTAAATTTAAAGCTTGGAATTTTATATCCGAGCTGGTAAACGAAAGTTAGAGTTGAAATTATCACTTGGTAGGTTCAGAAAAAAGAAGATTAGATTCCATTTTGGCCTGCTGTTGATGTTTGAGCGCAATCCGTTAAATCAATGGCAGTAGTTTTATTATATATATTTGGAAAAGGTTAGAACAATAATATTCCTCAGGATTATACATTTAAATTATTAAACTGGGGAACATATCGTAAAATTAAAGAAAAAACTGTACGACAAGTAACTTTTTACCATAGAAAAGATTTTTTTTATTTAGTACAGAAATCATTTGCTTGGTATCATATTTTACGAAGACGTGAAGGAAAAACCCCAATGTCACGTCATCTTTAATTAATGAAGATTAAAAAATTGCCCCGAATTGAATATTCCCTGACCACGCTATAGAATATTTCATAGTTCTATGCCCAGTTGTCGGCCCTGACGAGTTCAAACGCACACAGACATTTCTTTCTTATAAGTAGAGATATATGAATATGCTGCAGCTGTTGTTAACTACATTTTTTGGCCAACATGGTTTTCAGTATGCTTCAATACTTAACAAGAATAAAAAGGAAATTATTTTGCATGTTGCTAGTTACGGGCAAAAAGTAGAAACATTATTTTTCGTTTCTTACAAAATTCATATACCGTTCAGAGAAAACTGTACTGAAGATTGTCTCTCAAGTTCAATAAACACAGTGGAGCCATGCTATTTAATATTCTACAAAAAATTTTTATACTTTAGAAATTAGAATAGAAGCACAAAACCAGCATTCGTTTGGTGGCTATTAAAAAACTGTATGGTTATGAAGCACGGAAGAATAAAGCCCTGACCTGTCAAAAGTTTATTTCTCCTGTGGCATCTAGACTGAAATTTTTATAAAAAAATACTGTGCAGATCAACCCTTGCTACTGAATATTCTGTTCCACACATTAATTGAGGAGCATACTTGATATCGAACTTCGACAGTTCATCAACGACGTTTTATTTTCCACTAATGGGCTTTCAGCCTGTTCTACACGTTTATACCCGGAAAGCATGCCTCATCTCTCAGTACCATCTTTGCAAGGTCTGTTGAAGTTTTAATACAGTTCACGGTACTTCCTCTTTCCATCTAGATTAAACTTTAGTACGATTCACCCGTAAAAATCCTAACCCAATTCATAACAATAAATCACAGTCATAAACAGAAATGCGAAAAATTATTGTTACGTTTCGGACTCATATACCATACTCCTCAAAACTAAAAAAAAAGATTTTTTATCCAACATTCTAGAATTTATCTTCTCATCTTATATGGTAGAAATTCTCGGATGTGGTTTAAGGAATTGAACTCTTCTCTTTCCCGTGCAGTTGACTCGATGTAAAGATGGAAACACTCTTGAAATAAATTGAAGACTATAAATTTGAATTAAAATGCAGAAATTTTTAAAAGCTTTAAATATATTCCGAAATATGTCCCGGAAGATTATGTTATAACATTTTTATTTCATGCCTTAGAGAGTGTACAGCAGAACCCCGGGAATCCGAACTTATTGGGACTGACTTTTGTCCGGATTCCAAGAAATTCGGATTATCCCTGAAATTCTGTAAAATACTCTTGATATAACGATTGCAGAAGAGTATTGGCTGTTAGTGCTCTGTGAAGTCGTACAGAAAGAGCGCAAGGCGATTCACACGGTACACACGATGAAAAGAAGATATTTGAGTTTGTTTCCTCTAATTAAGTTTCTGTATTTATTCTGAAAGACCAATTCGAATGCTTGTTTTAAGTTAGAAATAAAGATTAGCTTTCTTTCTGATTCGTAATTGTTACTTTGCAGTCATTTTTCAATAAAAAAATTTCTGAGAATTAAAAGAAATATTTTTGAATTATCCGAAATTTCGGATTCCTGGTGTTTAGATTCCCGGGGTTCTACAATACATCGCTAAATAAATTTCAAATAGCAATAGTTTTCAGTTACGTTAATTAGTTTCCTTATTGGTTCCTGTGGTCTCAATTATTGAAAACGGAAAGTTAGTATAATCTTATATTTTAAATTCTACTTTATCAAACACTGTACTTTTGAAGAAAGTGAAAGAATATCGTTGTTTTTGAATTCTCTTCAGTATAAAAATATTAATTGAAGCACTAGTTTTCATAGTATTATTTTTTAAATTTATGTTATATCACGATTACTTTTACTAATCGTATCATATAATTACTAATGGCATGATATAATTATTTTCTGATATAGTAAGGCAATATCGCATAGCTAAGGCAAAATGAGCAGGCAAAGGCAGGAATAGAAAAAACGAAAAAAGACAGAAAATGAAGAGGCAAACTGAAATCCAATGTACTTAATCCACTGTCACCATTCTACATAGTAGAATTCAACTAAAATAATTAAAATACAATATTAAAATGTCTCTCAAGTACATTAAAACTTCTCTAAGCGGTCACCTCTCTCAACGGCCACATTCATTTTGCACAAAATGTTTGTGCCATAGACATAGTCTTAAAAAATCCTCTAGGGAAGCTCACTCAAACTCCCCTGACCGTCCGGGAAGGTCGCCAGTTCAACTTCAACGAAATACATTGCCTTCGACTCTCTTGTCTAGAACCTTTTATGTAGAGAAAAGCGAGGAATGAAAAAACAACAAAAATCTTTACCCTCAAAAACAACACCGAAAATCAGATCGAAATTAATCATTCCTTTCCTAAAATGAAAGTGAACATCGGCTTCTACCGTGATCGGTCATTTGTGATATTCAGACGCTGATTTGGTCTCTGACAAAGAACTTGCTGTTATTGGTTGCAACAATCATTTAACTAATGAATTTTCAGCCCAGCAGACGTAAGGGAAAATGGATATTATTACCGATTCCTCAAAAATTCCGGACTAAAAGATTTGAGACTAATTTTTTCAATTGAAAAAAATGTTATCTCCGAAAATCCTGAAAGACCTTCACAAAAAACAAAGAAAATTTTCTTTTTCCAAAAACAAAACAAATGAGATTTTCGAATAAATACCGTTTTTTATTAGATGATTCATGAAATTTGCTTTAGCAGAAAAAGCTAAATAAGTTTCGTTTAAATACTTAATTTGCACTTCTAATCTTGAAACCCCTTTATTGCAGCCATCACTCTGAGCCGGCAATTTTCCTTGCAAGGGGGCTGCTGTATAGAGGTTTCACTTGATAACAACTATTTTATTTACTTTGAAATGTGAAATTTTACTGTTGAATAAGGTGACCAATCGTCCTCATTTAGGGAGGAGAGTCCCTATTTTTTAAATTCTGTCCTCCCTCATAAAGTGTCCTGCTACTTGTCCTGCTTTTTGATATTGAAAATTAGGAGATAATTAGGAATATTAATTCTTAATTTTTTTTTGGAATTGGTAAATAAACACGCTGGTATTGATGAGAGATGGGTGGAAATATTGAGCCTATTCAAAAAAATATGTGAATTTTTTAAAAAAAACTTGTTCAATTAGTTTTGTGCTGCATTGGAACTAACGAAGAAGTTGAAAGGTTTCTTTTTTCATTTGGTAATGATTGTTTTACCTGTGAAAAATCAAGACTGGATGCTTATACTCTGTCTGTAGCAATTCCCGTAAAATTCAATATGATTATCAGTATATTGTCAAAAAGATGATACATTGAGAAAAATTTTCATTGAATAGAAAAGTACTTAGTTCAATGATAATTGATAGCATGCAAGCTTAGTTACAATTTTAAATGTTACAAAAATTTTTTATGTATTTATCTCTCTTCAAATTAATTCAGTTCAGCGAAACATTGGTTCACTTGTTGTTCGGTTCAGTTATAGTTCAGTTGTGGTATGCTTATGTGTTGCAAGTGTGCTTAAGTCAGTTGGAACTCTGTGTGAGGATTTCTCTGCATGTATGCCTAAGTGGTGCATCGTATCACCAGTCTATGTCTGTGCATATGCCTAAGTGGCATCATCGTGTTTTTAATTAATATGTTTTTATAAAATGGACTAAAAACCTTTCTCCATGCCTTCATGTGGTAGCACTGCTTGGTTACAGGATTAAATTGGTAAGTTTGTGTGACATTTCTTCTGGTTTTCCTTGCTGTGTGAAACTTAGGATTCAGCTACTATTGAAGCACGGAAATTCTTACTGTGCCAGAGTTTATTGGGCTTTAAACATGAAAACTGCGTTTTATTTTCTCTGTGATTGATATCGAAACATTGGAAGATAAAGATCTAGGTGTTTGGACCACGAAATATGATGATGCAGTTTCGTATATAAAACAATTTTTGTGTCATGAGAAGCCTCTTGCAACATGCCAATAAAGATAATGCCAAAACATTAAATCGAATTTGTGGGAAAAAATTAAATCGAATTTTACTGGATAGGCAAATACTGAAAAATAGAGGCAGGAAACGAGTTACAAAATATACGTCCTTTTGAAAATGAGAAAATAACAGATTATATGCCAGGGTGTGAGGTTTGGCTACAAAATTCGTTTTTGGTCTTGATGAGACTGAATGAGAATTGGCCTTCTATGTGATGCGCGGATTGACAGGAAAATATGCCATGATTAATGAAATATTGACGACTCAACGAGAAAAATCCATTGATGAGCTACTAAAAATTATCCGTGAAGAAGAGCTTTTACGAAATAATGTAAGAATGTCAGCTGAAGTTTTGAACCCAGATAAGATTTTCACAGCTGTTAGAATACAACGACAAACAGGAGTGTGTCATTTTTCCCATTAACTCAATCATGTTATGAAAGACTGTTTTATTCGGAAGCGAATTTAAGCACGAAAGAAATTAAAGTTTTATCACTCGTAAAGGAAAAATAAGGACTTGTACACCATAGCTTTATCTTCAGTAGTAGAAGAGACGTCAACTAAGCTCGAGTGGACTTTGGACAATGGTGCGACTATTCATATGGTGAAGGAAAAACATTTTGTTCGAGAACTTCATTCCATCTGCTGATAAAGGGTTTCTAGCAGGTAAAGTCTCTAAACTTAAGTCTTGTGGTAGGTACAGATAAAGCTAAAAATGTATTTAAAGGAAATTGCGATATCAAAACTGAAAATGTAACTTATTTACCAGATTTAAGATACAATTTAATTTCTTTAACAACATTAATGTCGAAAGGATTTAAATGCCTTTCTAAAGTTCACTCTATACTAATAATTGATAAACATGGTAATGTTGTAACGAAATCATTTAAGAGAAATAATCATCTCGATATGAATTTGAAGCCTTTAATTGAGTATAATATTGATTATAACTTAGTAGAAAATCCTAATTATTCAAATGAAGTTTGGCATAAGATATTGTGTCATTTAAATCAACAATATATGCTACAGAAGAAGGCAGTAATAGATTTTAACTAAAATTCTAATTTTAGGTGTCAGTCGTGTAACCTAAGTAAAATTACGAAAAAACCCCACCCTCCTATTCTGAATAATCAAAGTAATGATGAATTAGAATTCATGCCCATATTTGTGGTCCTGTACATGTAGAATCATCGAGAGGTTCTACATATTTTTTAATAATTGTAGATGACTATTCAGGAATGTATTTAATTTTTTATTTAGGAGTAAAGCTGAAGAGATAAGTTCATTTGAAAAGCTTATTGTCATTTATAAACTGCTATCGTTCGCAGGGGAGGTCAGTTGGATGCAAGCGTTAGCAAACGATAACATATATATAAAACAACTTACATACAAATGTTAGTTCATTACCATTAAGATTCAGGAAGATATCGGCAGTTCAGCGAGGGAAATTTCAGTTGTACTCTATGAGAAGCTAAATGATGAGGGTTCGTGCAAAAATTGATATCTTTTTTAAACTTGAATTTTTGAATAGTACTCGTCAAACTGCAATTTAAAAAATATATTTAATTTATAAGTTTACATAGTTATTCAGGATTTTGAGCTTCCATAAATTCAATATTACTCTTCGAATATTCAAATTTTAAAGAAACCATTTTGTGGAAACTCTTTAGTTAACTGATTTACCAGACGTGTTTTTATAACCAATGGATTGAAGTAGATTAACGGACAAAAACGGACGATAACTTCCATCTGATGAGAAAAATTTATCTGTTGAAATTCTAAAATCTATGCAATGGGCAAATATACGCATTGAAACTGATAAAAGATGGGTGGAAATATTCATCATATTAAAAGATCAACATAATCTATGAGAATGTATTTTTATTCCTATTTAACTTAAGTTAATGCCCTGGAACTAATTCAACAGTTGAAAGGTTTTTTTAATTACTAATGATTTTTGGATCTGAGAAAAATGAAGGCTGAATGTTGATACTCAGGCTACCACACTTGCCGTAAAATTCAATATGAAGGATATTTCTTGTTGATATATTTCCGGTATATTGTTAGAAGATGATACATTGAGAAAAATATTTATTCAATGGAAAAGTGCTCATTTAAATTATAATTAATTGGCATTTAAACATAATTACAATTTTAAATGTGACAGTTCGTTTTTTATGCATTTATCATATTATAATGCATTCTGTATTACTTTTGCAATGAAAAAATGTTTCTTTTATATACAGTATTTTATATACAGTATGTTTTCGATTTTTATGTGTTTTTCCTTTTCATTTTAAAACAGTTGCTCACCTTACTTTTGTCATATTTGTGCAGTTTCTTTTCCTAATGCGTCAAATGTCATTTTCCACAATTATGTTTTGTTATAATGGAAAGTAGAAACTACATGAACATTCCATCAATTGAAAATAGTGCAATTATTTTAGATTTATCGCAAGTAGGAGGCTGGATTGGAAGACTGATAATTTATTAACGAAATAATTAAGTATGCTTTGCTTGAACCGATTTGCATCAGAATAATTCACATCTGTGTTCATTTTCGAAAGATATCTTTTAAATGCGCGTGGAAACGTTTATTAAAGTATTAAAAACCACTAATTTAATTCGAAATATTTCTATATAAAATTTTAAGATTAGTATTTTTCAGTCTCAAAATTAATTACTTTCCTTTTTTTTTTATTTAAAGCATGGACTTTTATATCTATGCTGGTAAACGAAAATTAGAATTGAAGTTATTACATTGTGGGCCCAGGGAAAAGACGATGTTATTGCATTTGTCCTGCTTTTGTATTTTCAGAGCAATACGTTAAATCAATTGACGTAGTTATGATATTTATTATGGAAACGATTAGGACAAATATATTCCTCAAGATTCTGCATTTCAAATATTGAACTGGGAAAAACGGTCTTAAGGTTACGGACACACGGGTCGGCTACGGCGAATTCGACTCGGAGCTTAAAACGTGTCGTTGGTGTTCACACGGAGCATTTAGGGAATCGTCGCTGCCAAGTGGCGCTGCATATTCGCCATTTCGGCGGTAAATCGAACAAATCATTGAGGGACAGACGAGGTTAAAAAATGGAAAAGTTATTATTGGAAGAGGATGCTCTCGCATTGTTTTTGTTAAACAAACAATCACAGAAGAAAAAGTAGAATAGGAGATGCAACTCATTAAATTTTGAAATGCATACGTTTTTACTGCCATTTTTTGGTAGGATTGACTTCCACTACAACAATGAAAATAATTATTACTATGAAACTTTATAACATGCATCAGATAGCATAAACACATAAATTAATGATAATTTAAATTTTTAAGAGAATTTAATTCTAATTGTTCTATTTCTAAACTGCTCACATATAAAAATCTAAAAAGCCTAAATTTAATCACTTATTGAAATCAAACTCGCCTATCAATAATTAAAAAAATTCAACAATTTGTTATGGTTTTAAATTCCATAAAAAATTTAAAAACTATTGCATGAAAATATCTCGGCATTATTCTCACTCTTGTCTACTAAAATTCTACTGATATGCATGATAAGCATTTTAAGTAGCAAAATAAAAACACAATTTTCATTCCACACATACAATAGGAAATAAATTATAAACACTCAACAATGAAAATTATTGCTACGGAAATTTATAGCATGCATCAAATAGCCTAAACACATGAATTACTCATAATTCAAATTTTTTTAAACACTTGTTCTACTAAAATTCTACTGATATACATGATAATCATTTTAAGTAAAAAAATAACATAAGAATAGAAAATTAATTACAAACATTCAGTAAAAGGCCATGCATACCGAAAAGTATTTATTAAGTGAAAATGAGAATCTGCCAATTCGCAGACAATTCAAAAGTCATATGCGAAATATTGTTCAACTGGTCTAAAACGATAATAATTTTCAACAAGTTGTGATCTGTATTGTTGCAAGCTATGCATGAAAATACATGCCGAAATCTGTTAAAATTGAAGAAAAAAAATTGCTTGACAACAAAATTCACATTCAAAAGATTGTTTTAAATCTTAATATATATAGAGAAAACATTTTCTGCAATAATATTTCAAAATCTCGAAAACATGAAAAAATGTAGTTTCATTTTACATTCTCTTTCTACACAGATACACACACATTTCCGCTTTAATTACAAAAAAAGTTTTAAAGATTAATAATATTAATGCATACCGAATATAATTAACCGTAAAAGTAAAAAAAAGTATTTTTAATCGTCTAAAGACTTATTAGTTGTTACTTAGCTTTAGAAACAGATTCGTCTTCAGATGCTGCCATCTACCTAGGTCGAATGCCGCTTGCAAACAATATCACGTCTGAACACTTTAACAAGTTTCTATTGTGCCATGCGACGATTTGCTGCTAAAATCGGAGCGTTCCCATTGGCAGAGGAGGGAACGCGCGGTGATAAACTGTTTCAGAACTTTGTCGCGCCAGTGTGAAGAGCGCCATTAAACAACACTGGGTCATGTGTCGCATCACAGTGGCATTTAACCGAGGCGTCTGTGCCCTAAATTAGAAAAAAAAACTGTTCGGCAACTAAATTGACATCAGAGAAAAAAATCTTTTAGTACAACATCATTTTTTGGTATAATATTTTCCGCACTTATCAAGGAGAAACGACAAATTCGCTTAAAGTTTAATTTGTAAGGATTTAGAAAAAATGACCCGAAGTGCACATTCTCCCCATCACATCTATAGAATGTTTGAGCAAGATTTCATAGTTCTATGTCCAGTGTTCTGACTTAGCAAGTTCAAACACACACAATTTTCTTTCTTATTAGTATACAAGGTTCCCACTGATACCCGTTACACTCCCTTTACTTCTAAACAGTGGCAGCTTTGGCCATAAAGTTGGTGTCTAGGTATAGAAAAAGGGCTATGCGCTATGAGCCAATTTACACCGCTATCCATCGGTAAATTTTGGAATTAGCGGTCCTATCTCGCAAACGGTGAAAGATACGAGAAAAAAATTCAATTGGAAAGTTGTAGAGCACTCTCGATTTAGTACGAAAATATACCTTGCACACATTAATATTCACAACATAATATAAAAAATGAATATTTGTTTGATTGGGATTTTCAACACTATGGCGCCGTGAAATTCGAGCGAAGCGATAAAGGACCATCTTATGGTCTGAATACCAGCCTGTGTTGTGGCGCAGGGAAAACGCACGCGATTTGCATTCATGAGGACCATGGTTATTTCCCCACCGTTTGCGTGTTTTACTGAATGTCTCTACAAACCGTGAAAACTTTCTACTCGTCTCTCCAAACACACAACTCAACCATGTCTGGTATAAAAATCATATGGATTTCATGTATTATGCAAAATAGGATGGAACGCCATACCTTTCACCAGAGACTACTACTATAAAAAGGATGTTTCTGCTGGGTTGTACTTTAAAGCTGAGGGTTAAGGAAAAATTTGGCATTAACGAGTATTGCGAGATGTTAATTTACGGTGAATGTGGGCGTAAGGCAAAATCGGCTGTATCGTGAACGTTTTCCTGAAGGCCAGCATCCTACACGACAAACCGTCTTAAAAGTTGTTTAAGGGAGACGGGCTGCGTGACCAGCCGACCTCGAGTTTGTAGACCTCGTAATGTAGGACGCAAAGTGCAACCTGAAGATGTGCTAGCATACGCTCTCGCCCATCCTCAGAGCAGCACAAAAATGATCAGTGAAAATTGTGGCCTCTCAAAAAACCGCGTTTGGACAATCCTGAATGAATCAGGTGCTCATCCATACCGATCCACACCTGTGCAGGGATTGCTTACAAGAGATGCTGAGAGACGTTACACGTGGTCCAACTTTGTGATGAATAACTTAGAGGACCACCGAACATTGCTGGTAGACATAATATGAACGGATGAGGCATGTTTTTCGCGTAACGGAATGTTTAATATTTGGAACTATTTTTTTTTCTTATGTCATACGTTTTCCCCCGTCTTCAATAATATTCCTTTCAAATTTGATGTCATTCTGATCAGTGGTTCTTTTTTATAGCGTTTTGAAACTTTAACTTTAATTATAATCATCCTGTATATTCCGAAAGCTTGTTCCGGAATATATCCGGAAGTTTATGATATAGCATTTTTATTTTAGTCCTTGCAGCATGTATATCGCTAAATTAATTTCCATTAGATGTTACTGTTATATAAATTAATTAATTACTTAAAGACTTCCATAACGGCTCTAGTGCTCTCAATTATTGCCAAAGAAAAGTATGTTAAAGTGTACCTTTTAAATTCTTCTTTTCTGAAATTCAAAGAATTTATTTCATGGCCGCCATTACTGAAGAGAAGAATTGAACTGAAAAATTAAAAATGGAATATTAAAAAAATATCTGAAATACAGTAAAACTTCACTAAGCTGTCGTCCCTTTCAACGGCACTTTTATTCCACACGAAATTTTTCGGGCATAGACATAATGTTAAAATAATCTCAAAGCGAGGCCACTAAAACTCCTGTGACCGGCCAGGAAAAGCCAGGAAAAAAACAAACACTCCAACTCAAAACAGCACCAGATGTCAGATCGAAATTAACCATTCCTTTTCGAAAGTGAAATAATAGCGAATTTCGGCTTCTGCCGGGATCTGTCATTTTGCTGATTTTCTCTCTGACAAAGAAGTTGCTATATGGGTTGCAACAATCAATCAGCAAATGAATTTTCAGTCCGACAGACATAAAGGAGAATAGATATTTTTACTGATTCCTTAACAATTGCCAACGAAACGTTTAGGGAATTATTATTTCAATGCAATGAAAGTTATCTCCGGAAAAGCTATAAGTCCTTAAAAGAAAAAGTAATCTGAAAAAATAAAGAGAAATCAAACCTGAAAAAAAGAGAAAGCTGAAAGACCTTCTCAACTGAAAAAAAGTTATCTCTGAAAAAGCTGGTAAACCCAAATCTTATCAAACCCCAATTATATCTCTTTTCAAAAAAAATTAGAGATTTTTGAATAAAGTACCTTTCTTATTAGATGATTCATAAAATTTCCTTTAATAGAAAAAGCGAATTAAATTTTGTTTAAATACGGAATTTGAAGTACAATCTTGAAACCCCTTTATTGCAGCCATCCCTCTGAGCAGCCAATTTTGCTTCGAGGGGGGGGGGCAACTTTGTGAAGGTTTCAGTGTATTATATCTTTTTTATTTATTTAGAAATGCGAAATGTTACTTTTAGATAAGGTGACCGATCGTCGTCCCTTAGGAAGAACAGTAATTAATTTGTTAGTTCTGTCCTCCCGCGAAAAGTGTCCTCCATTTCGATATTTGAAATTAGGAGACTGAATGTATATTTAAATTCTAAAATCTATGCAATGTTCAAATAAAGACGTTTAAACTGATAAAAGATGGGTGGAAATATTCAACCAATTCAAAAATGAGCATATTCTATGTGATTTCTTTTATTATTCTTGTTGAACTTAAGTTTTGCTGCCCTGGAATTAATTCAGGAGTTAAAAAGGTTTTTTTCCAATTTCTAAACATTATTGAATCTCAAAAATAAAATTGATAAACTAACTGCAAGTATATCGATAGACTATCTATACTACCGAAGCCAAGTCGATAGTATCTGATTTTCGGAACTATCCACTGAAACAATCAATAGTATCGATAGTTTCAAAACTATCGATACTATCGGTAGTTTCCTCCCGGGCAATACTATCGATAGGCGGATTTTCAGTCCATAGTTTTAAAACTATCGACTACATACTATCGATTAATTCAAAACTATCGACTGAAAGAGCTCGATACTATCGATATTAAAGCAGAGAAGAAAACTATAAATACTATCAATACTTCAGTCGATAGCTTGGAAAACTATCCACTGCACTATCGATAGTCGGACTATCAATGTTTAAGGAACACTACCTGCAAGACTTGCCGTAAAATTCAATATGATGAATATTTTTTGTTCATATATGTCCAGTATATTGTTAGAAGATTTATTCCATTTAAAAGTATTATTTTAAATTATAATTAATTGCCATGTAAGCATAATTCCAATTTTAAATGTCATAAATGCTTATGTTATGCATTTATCACATAATAGTGCATTCTGTATTACTTTTACTATTGATAAAATGTTTCTTTTATTTGCAGTATTTTTTTAAATTTGTGTCTTCCTTTTTCATTGTAAAAAAGTTGGTCACCTTATTTTGATCATATTCGTGCAGTTTCTTTTCTTAAACTGTCAAGTTACACAATTATGTTTCGTTATAAGGAAAAATACATTGAACACAATATATGAACATTTCATCAATTGAAAAGAGCGCAATTAATCTAGGTGTAACGCAGGTAGGAAGCTGGCTGGAAAGATTGACAATTTGTTTACGAAAAAGTTTAGTTAGTATTGATTGAACAGATTTGCCTAAGAATGATTTACACCTACATTCATTTTTCAAAGATAGGTTTTAGATGTGCATATTCATGTTTATTAAAACCTAACCACTATTTAAAATCGAAATTTTTCTATATAAATGTTTTTGATCTTGCGAAAACCCGAAAGATGTATGGGTTGCAATTACTTTTTTAAAATTTAAAGCATGGAATTTTATATCCGTGCTGGTAAACGAAAATTAGAGTTAAGTTATCACATCGAGATTCCATTTTTTCCTGCTTTTGAGATTTCAGCGCCATCCGTTAAATCAATGGACGGAGTTTTATTATATGTATTTTGGAAATGATAATATTCCTCAAGATTCTACATTTCAAATATTGAACTTGGGAAAGAGGTAATATATTAGAGAAAAAAAATGTACATCAACGAAATTTGTATCATGGAGAAGAAAATTTTCATTTAGCACAGACATCAATTTTGTGGTATATTATTGCTTGAATAGGTATAAGTATAATATATATAGTATTGTTTGAACAGATTTATCTTAGAATCAATCACATCTGCATTCCAAAGATAGGTCTTAGAAGCCCATACATATGGTTATTAAAAAGTATTACCACTACTTTAATTCGAAATTTTCTATATCAGAATTTTGCTCTAAGAATTAGTCTCACGACGTTTTCAGCAGAATTTATTTTATTTAAAGCTTGAAATTTTATATGGGAGCTGGTAAACGATGGTTCCAGTTTAAGTTATCACTTGGAGATTCCAGAAAAAAGACGATGAGATTCCATTTTGTCCTGCTTTTGAGGTTTCAGAGCCATCCGTTAAACCAATGGACGTAGTTTTGTGATATGTATTTTGGAGACGTTCATCATTTTATTCCTCAATTCATGCTTATCCAAAACTCGTCAAATGAGCTGCACCTAATTTTGTTCATAAAAGTTTTAATCCCGTGGGTATTCTTTGGGAAGGAAATGTGAAGTGACCTCACTGTTCTGCAATAGGACAGCATGCATTTAGATGAGATGAGCAGTTGCCATTGTCATGTGACTCTGAACGTTACTTCACTCGACTACCATATTAATTATGGCGTATTATTAAGGACAAGAACCATAAATAAGAAAATTTTATTATTTTGTGGCTTTATGAAATCAATAGGATATTGAATATGAAACAATCGGGAGTTATCTCTCCTCTGCATTTTGAGTTCAGCTTTGTAAATATAGTGAAAACAAATTATTTTGCATTTTGGGCCTTTTCCTTTGCACCAATTTGGTCTAAAGTATCCAATCGAGTATTTGTATGATTCAATAGTTGACTGCAATATAAGATTTAACACAAGCTACAAACTGCACAAGCAAACTGGGAGCAATCTCTGATTATACAAATATCTATGATGTTTTGCTTCAAGACCTCACACCAAGCTCCATCTATAAGTGGCGGACTGGGCCTCAAAAGATTGCTAGCCAGGAAACAATGAATTTCCATTCGCATCCCAACGCTATCATTGATTTTCTATCATCATTATAAGGAACAGAAAAAATTCCAAAAAATCTATAATTCTATAAAATCTATAATCCTATAAATCTATGATTTTTGCAATTACCGACTGGTCACATATGCCTTGATACTATTAACTTCAGAATGCGTCAAGCTATAGTCGTAAATATGGTGTCCATGTATAGTGGAGTAGCTCTGTTGTACGCAGTGAGATCATTTAAAGCGCTTTCGAGTGATAAACTTCAAAGACAGCATTCTAAATTCGAACACGGTATGCGATAAGAAATTCCAAATACTCAAGCATCATCGATTTTGTACGAGAAAACTTTTTTCACACTTTAGACATAAGAATAGAAGCACAAAACCAGCATTTGCTTTGTGGCGATTTCTAAAACTGAGTGGTTACGAAACACGGAAGAATTTAGCCCTTATCTTTCATAAGCTTATTTTTCCATTTTGCGGCCTTAAAGTGCATTTAGATTGAAATTCATATATAAAATTCTGGACCCATCAAACCTTGTTATTGAATATTCTGCAACATTTATATTAACTGACGAGAAAACTTCATATCGGACTTCGACAGCTCATTACTGACGATTTTCCTCCCACTAATAGGCTCTCTGCCTGTTGTGCACATCTATACCAGAGAAGCATGCCTAATCTGTCAATTCCATCATTGCAAGGTTAGATGAAGTTAAAACATAGTTTACGAACCTTCCCTTTACCATCTCGAGGAAATTTTAATACGATTCACCTACAAAACTCCTAAACCGCTTATAGGGAGTCACAATGACTCTAGGCACGGAGACGTGTCGGTGGTGTTATGTAAAACTCCTAACCCAATTCAGAACAATAAATCACAGTCATGAGCAAAAATGCTCAAAATTATTGTTACGTTTCGGTCTTACTTTCCAGACTCCTAACCAATGGTGTAGTCGAAAAATACGCAATTGCGGAAAGCTATAAAAGCTGTACGGGAACGCTCTAAAATGGGTGATAAAATTTGCGAAAGAACGTGTTCACAATTTTTGGTTATTTATTTCTCGTGAAAAAGAGCAGTGCCAGGACAGCTTTCCTGTGCGTGCCATCTCCAATACACCCTTGCTTAGCTAATACATCCTTGATCCAATACACCCTGACCGGCCAGGATGGTCGCCCGTTCAGCTTCAAGGAAATAAATTGTCTTCGAATTTCTGGCCTTGAACCTTTTATGAAGAGAAAAGCAAGGACAGTGAAAACAAAACACCATACACTCAAACACAACTCAGTAAATCGTAAGTAATGATTGATCGAAATCAATTATTGCTTTCCTAATTCGAAAATAAAAGTGAGCTTTTGCTTCTACCAGGATCAGTAATTTTTGCCTTTCAGGTGTTGATTTGAGCTGTAACAAAGAAGTAGCTTATATGGCTCTCAACCATCAATCAGCAAATGAATTTTCAGCTCAACTGAGTTAATAGAAAATATATATTATTGCCCATCCCTCATTAACTGCCCTGGAAACGATTATAGATTTATTTTTTCGATTGAAAAAGAAATTATCTCCTTAAATTCCGAAAGACCAGATTATATTTTATTTAAATCTTATATTGTTCTTCTGAACATGAAACACATTTAGAGCTGCGAGTTTTCCTTTGAAAGGCGGATGGCTTCTGTGTATAGATTTTACTGCATTAAACTTGTTTTATTATGTAGACGAGTGACAGATTGCTATTAGATCCATTTGTTCGGTGCTGCTTTCGGTGCACTTTTTAAAAAAATACACCACGCCTGCAGTTCATTGGATACATGAAAATGAACTTAACGAGTGCATGAGGAGTCAATTGAATATTAAAAGTAGTAAAGGATGTAAGTGCCAAAAAAATTCAACTAAAGTTTTTCTAGATGACTAGTGTGACATCTCTACGGACTAATCAAACGATTTTCTCTTCATTTTCTTTATGAATTCACAACATTTTGAGATTCTCAGATTTTGCATGAAGAAAGTAGGGTGTGACGGCACAGAACACAGTACTACAGTATATATCGTACTATAGTATATACAAAATATCGATTTCAAGGAAACATTGAGGACCCATTCGAAACTACATTAGTATTATTTAATTAATGGCATCATTTTAACGAGTAGATAAAAATACCAAAAAATACAAGAGTTGAATCTAATATATAAACTGCCCAAAAATGCCTTGAACCCCATTCTTAACTTCAGAACGCCAGAAGATATAGTCACATATTTTGGGTAAAGATTTAGTAAAATATCTATTCACTACGAAATGAGATCACTAAAAAGCGCTATCTAGCGACAAAATTTGCAATTAGAATTCTTATTTCAGAAACGGTATGCGATACGGGAGATAAGTCAATTCCAAATTGTAAAATCGATATTGGTGAATCATCATCGATTTTGTACGAAAAGACATCTTCTAGACTTTAGAGTTAAGAATAGAAACACAAAACTAGCATTTCTTTGGTGACGATTTTAAAACTGTGCGCTTACAATACGCGGAAGATTGGACTTCACCATACATTAACCGACGGGTATATTTGATGTTGGACTTCAACAACTCATGAACGTTCTATCGCCTACTAATGGGGTCGTTGTGCCTGTTGTGCATGTATATACACAAAAAGCATGTCTCATCTGTCCATACCAAATTTGGAAGTTTGGTTGACGTTAAAATATAGATTACGAAACTTCCTCTTTCCATCTTGAGGAAACTGTAGTACGGTTCACCCGTAAAATTCCAAACCCAACTCCAAACAATAATGAGCTGAATTGTTTTTATGTCTTGGACCCACCTTCCATACTTCTTGCAGAGTATCGACGTGATATTTTTATTTAAGCGGTGAGCATTTACCTTTCATTTCGTGTGGATGAGGTATTGTTTTTTACTGTATGGAGTTAAAGAATTAAACTCTTCTTCCGGATTGTTGACTTAACGATCAAATCATTCTTAAAATGTTAGCAATCGAACACTATTTCCAACTTCATATTGAATTTCTATTAAGATACAGATAGGAATGTAATTCTTAAAGTGGTAAATGTTTTCTTTTTTTGGAATGAATGATTTTGTTGATTGAATGTTGTTAACGATTCTTGTACCGTCCGTTAAAAAGTAACCGTATGCTTCTTGTTAGGTATCAACTAATAAGGCTAGCATATGAGTATCAAACTACTGTCATAAAAGTTGTTTTTGGTTACAATTTAATAGCTATGCTCTACGGAGGAAAAATTTGAATTTAGCGCTCTTATCTCGAAAACGGTAAGACACTGGTTAAGGATAACAGATATTACATTTTTATAACATTTTTTTATTATTATTATTTTTCACGCATGTGGAATATTCATAGTGAATTAATTATATTTTTCAAAAATTTCGACTACAAGATTTTGACTTATGAATTTATTTTAGACCTCCCTCAATATGAAAAAAAGAAATTTTTCTAAACAAGTCTTTGCTTATGTGTATGTGAATACGATAACTCGAATCGCAGCAAGCTAGTTTGATGGAACATGACATCTTTACACCCGAATTCCATATATGTATGAAATCTGTCAATGGTAGGGCCAGACTTAAGCCTTAAACCTAGGCCATGGCCTATTGCGCATCCGTCAAGGGGCGCA